>PVIA01015062.1:0-24233 GCA_004024845.1 Tonatia bakeri
TAAACCCCTCCCCCTCTCCCCTGAAATCCCTCTTCTCTCTCCTCTGGTCACTCTCCCCCTGTCCTCTAATGCAGTGTCTTTGACTATATCCTGCTTGTTTCTTTGTTTTGTTGTTTAGGTTCCTGTTAAAGGTGAAATCATATGGTATTTATCTTTCACTGCATGGCTTATTTCGCTTAGCATAATGCTTTCCAGTTGCATCCATGATGTTGCAAAGGGTAAGAGGTCCTTCTTTCTTTCTGCTGCATAGAATTCCATTGTGTAAATGTACCATAGTTTTTTGATCCATTCATTTACTGATGGGCATCTAGGTTGCTTCCAGCACTTAGCTATTGTAAATTGAGCAGCACAATTTATAATAGCCAAGTACTGGAAGCAACCTGAGTGTCTATCAGTAAACAAATGAATCAAAAAACTAATAGTACATTTCACAATGGAATACTACATATCAGAAAGAAAGAAGGAACCCCTACACTTTGTGACAGCATGGATAGATCTAGAGAGCATTATGCTAAGTGAAATAAGCCAGGCAATGAAAGACAAACACCATATGATCTCACCTTTAATTGGAACCTAACCAACAGAACAAACAAGCAAAATATAACCAGAGACATTGAAATTAAGAACAAATTGACAGTAACCAGAGGGGAGGTGGGAGGAGATAAGGAGTAGGGGGAGGGGAAGGGTTTTCAGGAGCATCTATAAAGGACACATGGACAAAACCAATGGGAGATGGGATCAGGAATGGGAGGTGGGGATGGTTGGGGTGGAGTGGTGGTGGGGTGAAATGGAGACAACTGTACCAAAACAACAATAAAAAATAAATTTTAAACAAAGAAAAAATGAATAAATGAAAGGTATCCCAATTGGAAAGGAAGAAGTAAACTGTCGTTATTTGAAGGTGACATTATAGCATATAGTGACAACTCTAAAGATTTCGCCAAAAATACCAATAGAATAAATGAATTAATTCAATAAAGTAGCAGTAGACAAAATAAATGTTCAATAATCAGTTGTATTTTATACAAAAATAACAAACTATCATAAAGAAGAGTTTTTAAAAAGAATCCCATTTACAATTACGTCCAAAAAGTAAAATACCTAGAAATAAATTTAACCATAAAGTAGAAGTCATGTTACATGGGAAACTATAAAATACTGAAAAAAATTGAAAAAGGTACAAGTAAGTGGAAAGCTATATAATGTCAATGGATAGGAGTAATATCATTAAAATGTTCATATTACCGAAAGCAACCTACAGATTCAATACAATACTAATCAAAATACCAATGGCATTTTTCCATAAAAATAAAACAAAGTATCCCAAAATATATAGAGAATGACAAAAGACCTGTATAGCCAAAACGATCTTGTGAAAGAAGAAAAAGTAGGAGATATTATGTTACCTGATATCGAATTATACTACAATACTGTACTAATTAAAACAGCATTTTCTTGGCACAAAAACAGACAAATGGATCAAAAGAGCTAGTTAAGGACACTACAAAAAATCCCATGATTATATGCTAAATTAATCTTGATGGGAGACAAGAATATACACTAGGTAAAAGAGAGTTTCTTCAACAATCAGTGTTGAGAAAACTGGACAGATACATGCAAAAAACCTAAACTTTTATTAAACCATATACAGGAATAGAAAATCTAAAGTGTAAGACCTAAAAAAAAAAACCCTCTGTGACATCAATCTTATCTACATGATCTTTGCTATAGAAACATATATATATATACATTTTTTCTTTAGCAAGAATAAAAGCAAAAATAGATAAAAAGACCAAATAAAACTAAATTATTTTTAAATAGTGAAGGAAATTACAAAAAATAACCAAAAGGCAAACTACTAAATATGAGGTGATATTCACTAATCATACACCTGAGAAGTGATATAGATATAGATTAGACAGATAGAGATAGAGATGATATAGATATAGATATAGATAGATACATAGATATATAGATAGATATAGATAGATATATAGATATAGATGAGATAGAGATATAGATGATATAGATGAGATAGATATTTGATTCTATAAAGGTTCTTTAAAAATAAGAAGTAGAAGTACCACATCACCCAGTAATTCCACTTCTGGCCATTTATCTGAAAATATCCAAATCACTAATTTGAAAATATAACAGTTCTGTGTTCATTGTAGCATTATTTACAATAGTCAAGAGATGGAAAAAGCCTATTTTCCATCAATAAATGAATGAATAAAGAAGATGTAGACATAAACAGGAGGAGAGAAGATGGCAGCAAGATAGATGGGAACTGAGTCCACTTCCCCCTGCACATGGGTGGAACACCTAGCTGGTCTTCTGAGGAACAGAGTGAACAGTCAATGATATTCCAGCATATATGAAGACTGGAGACCATAAATTGTACAGGAAATTGGTACAGGAGATGGTGAGACAAATAAAAAACTGGAGCTGTGAAAAGACCACAGTTAGACCCAAACAGGGGTCATCCCAACAGCAGAGTGTGCGAAAATTTTCACTTTGCTACTAGAGAGAATTTGCAAGGTGGGAGCTCCGAACACCAGTACACTTGCTGGAAGAGGAAACAACCCAAAAGATAACAATGGGAGAAGGTGAAAGAGAGAGTGGAAGCCACACTAACCTCAATCCAGGACCTATCTGGAGATACAACTAAATGATGGAGAAGTTTCTCAGAACAAACAACTGAACAACAGCAAGAGAGAAGCCTAAAAATCTTGTACACACAGAATAATCAGCTTCAACACATCCTGTCCACACCTGCACAATAGAATAAAAGACTTGGTTGATGGAGTGACCCTCAGTTAACCAGCTGGAGGGAAGGACCCACCAAAGAAAGAACCAACAACAATCAAAACCCAAAGACATACAGAGAACCAAAATAAATGACATCCCTAAATCAGAAAGCTCAGGAGATTAACAAGACCGCACCACTGAGACTCACAGGTATTATACCACAGAAGGTCATACCTTAAAACTAGGGAGTCAGAACAGATAAATTGAAGAAGCAGAGGCTAACAAGAAGTCTCACCAAAAATGGGAAGACAAAGAAACAATCCCCAAATGAAAGGAAAGGAGGAAGCCTCAGAAAGAATGCTAAATGAAATAGAGGCAACTCAACTATCAGTATTTAATTCAAAGCAATGGTTATTAAGAAGCTCAATGAGCTCACAGAGTGTTGGGGAGTGCCCTGCCTGGTCTCAGGAAACTGTAACCCTCTGTGACTTAGGCTGAGTGAGAGACCTCAGGACCAGGAGCCACTAAGGAGACAAAAAATGTATTTCCCTGGCATGAACGCTGCATGCTCATATGCTTCATTCCCTTCTGCTTGATTGGCAGTCAGTGACAGGTAACAATTCTCTAGGATAGAGAATGAACCTAAGACAGATGCAATCACATGGGAATGTTACAGGGATGAGACTCAGGGGGCTGTGGAAATGAAGGGGTGATCGACATCAACCCCTATGTCAAAGCCTGAGTCTCTGTTCTTAGATGTGAGAAATCCAAGTCTCCTGACTGCAAGGCTCAAGCCTATGGAAAACAGCAAATAGCTAAAGGGGGAGCCCAGCCCAGAGACAGTGGACCCCTGGGGTAATCAGGCCTGGGACATAGAATATGCAAGATCCTGTGAGATCTGTTTGCTGGAGGATGTTATTAACTTAGAATTTGAAAACACAGACAGGAAACCAAAACTAGGCCTCTGAACCATGTAGTCCTTTCATATGATAAAACTCCAATTTCTGCCTGGAATCACAACAGGGATTCTGTTAGCATCTTTGTAAGTCACCTGTTCCCTTTGATCCTTTCTACCAGACTGTGAATCCACAAACTGAGTCTGCTTTCTCAATAAAAACCCACTGGGGTAAAGGAACAGGGCGCTTCCTACCAGAGGGGGTGGCCATGTTCTCTATATCCCCACAGAATTATGCTAAATTTTGTGTATTACATGTGTTTAATGAACATACGCAGCCAAAAAGAATACTGTGGAATGGCTGGGACAGTAATTCTTTCATATTAACCCTGACTTGAAATAATAACCAAGTATAATTATGATAAAATGTTTTAATAAATATATCAACATGTGAATGTATAAGAAGCCAAAATTATGTTTTATCTTAGATTGAATATATGAATATTATGTGTAATCAAAAGAATTGGATTTTAGTTCTTTCTGTGCCCTAATATCTCATATATTATTGAATTATCCAAGACTTGAGGAAAATTATCAGTATGTATACAGACTATAATGCTTGAATTATACACTTCTAAGTATGAAATGTAAGATCTTGTTTATATTTCATACTTTTTACATATTGAGGGAATGGTCAAAGAAAAACTAGTATGGAAGTGCAAAAAAGTGACCAAGCAAAGGATAAATTCTAAAAATAGCCTCATGAGACTTGATATACACACATGCTCATGAGATTCCAGTTATTTTAATTGGTACCATCTTCCTGTGCTGCCCCAGTCATTTTCTTTGCAAGTGTTGGGAACTGTGGGCAGGCTCTGCCTTCAGAGCCCCCCTCACTGTCTGCCACAGATGAAAATAAGTCTACCAAGACATGATCTGCTTGGGGAGGAAGGGCGACTGATCTCTCAAAGAAGAAGGGCCAGGAGCCTGTTCCTCAATGGGCTTTTATTGGGTTTAATTTGCATAGGAATACAGGGCATATACATAAAGCTCATCAATCATTCTCAGACAGTAAGGATCAAACAATAGATAACATTGGAAGAACTATGAGGGCTTATTTTGGGTCAGGGTCAGATAGCTAAGAGCCATAAAACTTCGAAAAACAAACCCATTCCATGCTTGGACCCTCATCATTTAAACTGAGGGTATTAGCAAAGTAGGTTTCATAGGATTTTATGCATTCTTTCTTAGGCCTGATCACCCTGGGAAACCTGCCCTTTCCAGAACAGGGCCCCACTCACCTCAGGCATTGTTTTAGGCTTAGGTGGAGCAATGGAAGTAAGGCAGCCAAGAGATTAGGAGACTTCTTGCAGACAGAATGAGGACTCAGGCTATGTCAAAGTCAAGGGGCAAGGGTCCATCACCCCCTTTTTCTATAGCCCCCCAAGTCCTTCCCTGAGGGCCCCCCCTCATGACTGTGTCTGTCTTAGGTCATCCCTCCCTTGAGAAATCTTACCTGTGATTGGCTAAGTGGTCATCTGCTCAGGGCCAAGCAGGGTGAAGTAAAGTGGGTAGAGGCGGTACCCCTACCAGGGTGATAAGCTTTGTCTCCTTAGTGGCTTATGGTGCCAAGGTCTGTTTACTCAGCTTTAGCCATGGTGGGGGGGGGGGGTTACACCTTCTGAAATCAGGCAGGGAAGTTTCCAACAGGGAACTAAGAAACTAGCATTTTGGATTAACTGATGCCTGTCAGTGCTTTCTGATTACCCACGTTCTGTTTGTTGCTTTAAGAAAAAGTAAAGACAAGACTGTTGGACCAGTATTGCAGATCTGTAGCATTGTTTCTTATTAAAAGTGAATAATTTGATTACCAAAGTTTGTCTAATTAAAATTTAACACCATTCTAATAAAGGCATAAATTTATTTAAAAAATGGAACTACATCAAACTAAAGAGTCTTTGCATACCAAAGGAAACCTTCAACAAAACAGAAAGAAACTTACTGAATGGGAGAAGATATCATCTAATAATACATTTTGTAAGGGGTTAATATCCAAAGTATATAAAGAACACATGCAACTTAACATAAAAAAAAAAACAGAGTATGATTTTTTTCAAAAAAGAGCTGAGGACATGAATAGATATTTCTCCAAAAGGGACATATATTATAGATGGTCAATGGTCATATATGAAAAGATTCTCAAATCACTAATCTTCAGAAAAATGCAAATTAAAGCCACAATGTGATATCATCTGTCAAAATGGCTATTATCAGTAAATCAACAAACAAAAACTGTTGGCAAGGACATGGAGAAAAAGGAACCCTTATACACTGTTTGAGGGACTATAAATTGGAAAACAGTATGGAGGTTTCTAAAAAAATTAAAAATATAAATATTATATATCCCAGCACTATGCACCTAGGCATTTATATAAAGAAATCCAAACACTAACTCAAGAAAATATATGTACCGCTATGTTCATTGCAGCATTACTAATAGCCAAACTATGGAAGAAACCTAAGTAACCAACAATAAACAGATAGAAAAGAGGTGGTACATATTTATGATAAAATATTATTAAGTCACAAAAAAGAATAAAATCTTGCCATTTACAACATGGATAGAACAAGACAACATTGTACTAAGTGAAATGAGTCTGACAGAAAAAGAAAAACACCATATGACTCACTTATATATAGAAACTAAAAACAAAATAAACAAACATCACAGAAATAAACTCAGAATACAGACCCTGAAAGGATGGTTGCCAAATGAGAGGTGTTTAGGAGATGGTGAAAAAGGAAGAGGAAGAAGATGTACAAAATGTCAGAGGTTAAAACATCCAAGATGGTGGAAAAGTAGGTGGAATTTACACTCATATACATCCAAAACACAGTTAAAATTACAAATAAATTGTAGAACAATCAGACGGCCAGAAGACGGTGGCAAGGTAGGTGGGAGCTGAACCCACTTGTTTCTGTACCCAACTGGGACACCTAGCCAATCATCTGAAGAACAGAGTGAACAGCCAACAGAACCTTAGCTGATAGGAATTTTGGAAGCCAAAGGTTGCAGAGGACATTTAAAAGGAGGTAGTAACGAGATTGTGTAGGCCAATGGGAAGGTCCCTGGGCCCTGTGCCAGAGACCATGGCTACCACAGGAGCTTTGGAGGAAAGCCAGGTCAGTGATTGTAACTTCATGGCTCCCTCCAATCCCAGAGCAGAGAAGTCACAGACCCAAGCCAGGAGAAACTTGGATGCTTAAAGTCTCTGGGGGATAATATCCAGTAAGAGACACACAGCCAGCAACACACCCTGGCTGGGACTGTGGTTACCAGCTGGGTAAGTACCAGAGAAATTAGGGAACTGGGTGACACCAGAAGATGGCATAAGAGTTGGACTGCAATTGGCCATGACCCAGATAGTCTATGGAATGGTCAGAGAGTTGATCTGTGTGGAAAGCCAGGTTTTTGTTAGGAATGGCTGGCCACAACCAAGAGGAATTCACTCAGAAAACGCTATCAGGTACTGTGCAAGGAACTGTCTTTTGCAACAGCAGGGCAAATGAAGAGGGAGGAGGGGGACATAATTTGCTCCCAATCATGATGCCTCATGTATTGAACAAAGAGGGGCAGCACAGTATCAGAGAGGTAGCAGCACCCCTAGAGACTTAATTAAATCCTGGAACTAAACTGCCCTGAAGAAACTTTGCATGCATACAGTGCACAGGCCAACAAAGAGGGAAGAGGAGAGGTGCTATTTGCTCCCACTCAGCACACTTCACAGACTGATCAAAGAGTTGCACAAAGTGGATTATAGGTGCCTGCCTGGTGCATACACACAGAGTGGACAGTTTGGGCCACCTAAAATGGAGAGACAATGTAAGAACCTGTAATCAGAAGGAATGGAAGATACCCACTAAAAAAGCCAAATGAAATGGAGGAAAGCAAGCAATCAGATATAGAAGTCAAAAGAATGGTTATAAGGATGCTCAAGGAACTAACAGACAACTACAAGGAACTCAGTGGGGACTATCATAGTATGAAAAAGGAAAGAGAAAGTATAAATAAGAACCAGAAAGAAATTAAGAATATAATTTCTGAAATAAAAAAACACACTAGAAGGAATTATGAGCATGCTTGTTGAAACAGAGGACTGAATTAGTAAGCTGGAAGACCAGGTACAAAGAAATAGCCAGATAGAGAAGCTGCATGAAAAAAAAAAAGACTCAAAAAATATGAAGACACCTTAAGGGAACTGCAAGACAACATAAAATGCAACAACATTCAAATCATACAAATACCAGAAAGAGAAGAAAAGGACCAAGGGATAGAAACCCTATTTGAAAAAAATAATGACAGAAAACTACCCAAATTACAGAAGGGAAAAGCCATGAAAGGTCAGGAAGCACAGAGGGTCCCAACCAAGATTAACCTAAAGAGGCTTACTGCAAGACACATCATAATTAAAATGCCAGTTGTAAAGAAAAAGAGACAATCTTAAAAGCAAGAAAGAAGAAACAAGAAGTAACATATGAGGGAACTCAGATAAAGTTAGCAGGTGATTTCTCAACAGAAACACTACATTCCAGAAGCAAATGGCAAGAAATATTCCAAGGAATGAAAAGCAAATGCCTGCAACCAACACTACTCTACTCAGTGAGGATCTCAATTAAAATGGAAGGTGAAGTAAGGAGTTTCCCAGACAGAAATAGAATGAAAGAACACCAGCACTGCACAAAAACAGTACTGCAAGATATACTAAAGGGGCTGCTCAAAGAAGAGGAAGAAAAACAGCCAGAGAAATAGGAGCACAGGTACGGGTGGGGGCGGGGGATGAATACCTATCAGTAATAACCTTTAATGTTAATAGATTTTTGCTCCAATCAAAAGGCACAGGGTCGATGAATGGATGAGAATATATGACCCACACAAATGCTGTGAAAAGACACACCTTGGAAAAAAAAAGACCAAACAGACTGAAAAAGAAGTGTTGGAAACAAAATATTTCAAGCAAATGGACAAGGACAAAAGCTGGTGTAACAATACTTAAATCAGACAAAATAGACTTCAAAAGAAAGGCCAAAAAGAGAGATACGGAAGGACACTTCATTATAATCAAGGGAAGGATCCATCAAGAAGACATAAACATTATAAATATATATGCACCCAACATAGCACACCCAAATATATAAGGAAATCCTACAGAACTTCAAGGAAGATATAGACTTCACACACTTATACTAGGGGATTTTAACACACCACTGTCAACCATGGATAGCTCTTTCAAACAAAATAAGAGCAAGGATTTGGGGGTGTTGAACAATGCCCTAGATCAAATGAACTTAACTGGTATATATAGAACCTTACATCCCAAAGAAGCAAAATACACATGATTTTCAAATGTACATGGAACATTTTCAAAGATAGACCACATGATAGAACACAAAACAAGATTAACAAATTCCAGAAAATTGAAATCATATCAAGCATTTTCTCAGATTACAAGTAACTGGACTAGAAACCAAAGAACAAACACAAAAACACTCAAATTCATGGAGATTGAAGAGTGTTCCATTAAACAATGAATGAATTTATAATGATATCATGAAAAAATCAAAAAGTTTCTATAAACAAATGAAAATTAACAAACAACAGTACAAAATCTATCAGACACAACAAAGGCAGTCCTGAGAGAGAAGTTCAGAGATACAGGCCTACATACAAAAGATAGAAATATTCCAAAGAATCAACCTATCCCTACAAGTACAAGAACTGTATGAATAACAAAAAAAGCCCAAAGAGAAGGAATGCAATGACCAAGATCAGAGCAAAATTAAATGACATAAAGGCCAAAAGAACAACCAAAGATCAATAAATCCAGGATTTCATTCTTTGAAAAGATAAACAAAAATAGACAAGATTTTAAGCAGACTTATGAAGATAAAAAGAGAAAGAACCCAAATAAATAAAATCAGAACTGAAAGGGGATAGATTACAACTTACACCCCAGAAATACAAAGGATTGTAAGAAATTACTACAAAAAACTAACCCCAAGAATGAAAACCTGGGTGAAATGGCAAAATTTCTATAAAAATATAATCTTCCAAAACTAAATCAAGAAGCACAAAGCCTGGACAGACTGCTAACAGCTAGGGAGATTGAAGCAATAATCAATGAATTCTCAGCACACAAAAACCCAGGACTAGAATGGTACACAGAAGAATTTTACAAAACATTTAAGGAAGAGCTAACCCCTACCCTTCTCAGATTATTCCAAAAAATTCAACAAGAAGGAAGACTCCCAAACTCTTTTCATGAAGCCAGCATCATCCTAATCCCAAAACCAAATAAAGACACAACAAAGAAAGAAAACTACAGCCCAATATCGCTGAAGAAGATAGATGCTAAAATCCCCAACAAAATACTGGCAAACTGCATCCAACAATACACTGAAAAGATCATACACCAGGATCAAGTGGGATTCATCCCAGGGGTACAAGGGTATTACAATATTCACAAGTCAATCAATGTAATATGTTACATAAATAAAAGGATAGACAAAAATCACATGATCATATTAATAGTGTAGAAAATGCATTTGATAATATCAAGCACCCATTAATGATAAAAACACTAAGCAAATAGAGTAGGCATACCAAAATATAATAAAGGCCATATTCAAGAAACCTACAGCCAACAGCATACTCAATGGCAAAACCTAAAAGCTTTCTCACTAAGATCAGGAACATGACAAGGATGTCTGCTTTCTCCACTTCTATTCAACATAGTGTTGGAAATCCCAGCAACAGCAATTAGACAAGAAAAATAAAAGGCTTCCATTTTGGAAAGGAGGAAGTAAAACTTTCACTGTTTCCAAATGACAAGGTAGTTTAAACAGAAAGCCCTATAGACTCCACCAAAAAAATACTCAACCTTGTAAGTGACTTTGGGGGGAAAGCAGATATAAAGTCAATATCAGAAACCAAAGGCATTTTTGTACATCAACAACAAAATATCAAAGACAGAAATAAGGGGGAAAAAATCTTATTTGCTATAGCAGCAAGAAAAGTAAAGTACCTAGGAATAAACCTAGCCAAGAAGGTAAAAGCCCTGTACTCAGAAAACTACACAACACTGAAGAAAGAAATTAAGGAAGACAGAAATAAATGGAAGTATATACCATGTCATGGGTTGGAATAATTAACATTATCAAAATTTCCACACTACCCAAAGCAGTTTATTGATTCAATGCAATCCACATTAAAATACTAATGACATATGTCACAGACATTTAACAAACATTTCAAATATGCATATGGAACCATAAACAACCCTGAATAGCCTCAGCAAATTTGAGAAAGAAATACAAAGTAGTAGGGATCACAATACCTGATATCAAACTGTATTACAAGACCACTGTAATCAGAACAATCTGGTACTGGCTAAGAACAGACACATGGACCAATGAAACAGAATAGATAGATGTGAAAAAAAAACATATTTCTATGGTCAATCAATATTCAACAAAGGGAGAATGGACATAAAATGGAGTAAAAATAGCCTCTTCAACAAATGATGTTGGGAGATCTGGACAGTTATATCCAACAAAAATGAAACTTGACCACCAACTTACACCATATACCGAAATAAACTCAAGATGGATAAAAGACTTAAATATAAGTTGTGACACCATAAAAGCCCTAGAGGAGAACATAGGCTGGAAAATTTCAGATATCCCAGATAGCGATACTTTCACAAATATTCCCCCTAGAGCAAGGGATATAAAGGAAAGAATAAACAAATGTGACTTCATCAAATTAAAAAGCTTCTGCATGGCTAAAGAAAAATCAGCAAACCGAAAAGAGAACCAACCATATGGGAAAACATATTTGCCAGTGATACCTTGGAGAAGGGTTTGATCCCCAAAATAATTATGAACTCATGTGACTGCACACCAGAAAGACAAGAAATCCAATTGAAAAATAGGCAAATGATTTGAACAGACACTTCTCCAAGGAGTACATACATAGGGCCCAGAGACAGATGAAAGGATGCTCAGCATCACTAGCCATCAGAGAGATGAAAATTAAAACCCCTGCAAAGAAGGGGGATGATCTTACAGGAACATTTATAAAGGAATCCTGGGCAAAGACAAAGGGGGTGGAATATTGAATGTGAGATATGGGTTTGGGTAGGGCAGGTGAGAGTAATGAGGGTAAAATGGTGACAACTGTAATTGCACAACAACAAAAAAGATGTCTGTACAAACCAAGGCAATCTATAGATTCAATGCAATTCCTATTAAAAACCAATGGCATACTCTACAGTTCTAAGGCAAATATTTCAGAAATTTTTATGGAATTAAAAATGTCCCCAGTTAGCATCAGCAATCTTGGGAAAGAAGAACAAATTAGGAGGGATCACAATGCCTGATATCACACTATACTATAAGGCCATTGTAATCAAAACAGTCGGGCACAAGAACAGACACATAAATCAATGGAACAGAATAGAGTATACACAAATACTCAGGTCTCCATGGTCAATATTTGACAAATGGGACATGAGCATACAATGGAGTAAAAATAGCCTCTTCAATAAATGGTATTGGAAGAACTGGACTGGCAAATGTAAAAAATGAAACTTAACCACCAACTTACACCATACATCAGAATAAACTCAAAATGGATAAAAGACTTTAATATAAGAAATGACACCATGAGAGCCCTAGAGAAAAACATAGGCAGGAAATTTTTAGATATCCCATATAGCAACTGGTACATTTACACAGTGGAATATTATGTAGCCAGAAAAATTAAGAAACTCCTACCCTTCACAACAGCATGGATGAAACTGGAGAATATTATGCTAAGTGAAATAAGCCAGGTAGTGAAAGAGAAATACCATATGATCTCACCTATAATAGGAATCTAATGAACAAAATAAACTGAAGAACAATATAGAACCACAATCATGACAATATGAAACAGACTGACAGTGACCAGAGGGAAGAGGAAGGTGGATAATAGTGGAAAGAAGGGGAAGGCACTAGTTAAAGGACAGGTATGAGTGACCCACAGACATGGATAATGGTATGGAATTGACTGTGGGAGTAGGGGTGGGATGGGTGGAGGTAGACAAAGGGGGAAAATTGGGACAACTGTAACAGAATAACAATAAAAAATCTTAAAGTATAGCAGTGAAGTGTGATTAAAATGTAATGAGCATGGATGGTTAGTGGGTTGACCTCAAAGAGGCAGGCAAAAGTCAGAATATTTAGGGCTTTGTGGGTCTTGAAATGGAGTTTGGATTTAATATGATCCAACTGAAGGGTTTTAAGCACAGATATAAATTATATCATTTTTTTAAAAATCATTAGTTAGGGTAGTAAGAAAACAAAATTGAGAACTAGGATACCACGCTATTCCCAAAACTAGGACAGCAATAAAGCACACAGAAGCAATATCTTTATTAAATTTGCCTGATTGAGATGCGTGTTGGTTAGGAGAATTTAGCCAATTATATTTTAAAACTATGGAGGCCCAAAACATGTCTGTACAAACTTTGCCACTTTTTTTCAGATGGTCATTACTTGACTCTTACTCTGTTACTATAAAACTGAATGCACTTTACCATCTACAGCCTCTTCAAATTTAAAAGCAAATTATTATCTTCAATGTTAACACGCCTAGAAACAAGTCTGTGATAATACTAACTTTTAAGTAGTTTCTGCTGACTTGAGCTAACTGAAATAAACATAGGGAAAAATTAAATGCACAGAATGTTCATACTAGAATATAAAAGAATATTTTGGAAGCCATAAAAATAGCTCCTATATGAAATGTAATTGATTAAAAAGGCACAATGCTAAAAGTAGATCAAGCAAATGAGGCAAAGAGAGAATTCATTAAAATAATTAAGTTCAGAGAAGCAATGCAATGTTAGGACAAGAGTCTCAAGGTCTGGACAGTTCTTATAAATGCTAATCTTGCCAAATGTTAAAATGTAGTACAGTATTTTGCAGATGCAGCTGTAAACTGGATGAAACTGATGGGGTCTTACCCCATAAATGCAGCCAACTGCAAAGAAGAAAATTAACACGTAATTAACAAAGTATTGTATATGAGCAATGGCTAAGGTTTTCTTCTTGGAGGCAGAAGTTTGGATGTGGATACCCTGCGTCTTTACTTGTTGGAAGTAAATAAAACTACCTTGTGTCAACCACGTCTCATTCTTGTCTAGAGCACCCTCAACAACAAACCCCTTTGAGTCTGGTAAGAACATTATTGTGTAGTTATCCTCAGACTTCCAATTTGCAAGACACCTTGATTTGGTACTTCTTTGTCTCTAGTAAAATCTTGTGGGTACATTTACTTATTATTATTAGCTAAATAGTTATTGGCCAACATTACTGAGCACTAACTGGGTGTGTGTTGAGGTACCAATAAAGTTTTGCTGTCAGTCTAGAGAGATTGTGTAAGGAAAAGATAACCACCATGCTATTTATGGACATTGTACTGCTGCATCTGAAAAAATGAATCTGAGAGACTGAGACTTTCAGATAGGGGAGGTGACTTCATCCCCAACCAACATCATTAATAACTGACAATCTGAGAGTGTCAAATAAATTGTGGAGTCAGTAAATGAGTTGAGAAGTCTCAGTGACTAGAAAGGTACAGTAATGACTTCACAGATATTTGACTTCAAGAGATTGAGAACAGGTTATAACTTATATATGCAAATAGTTCATTCTTGTGATTTAAAACGAAGTTTTATATCTTTTCATACATGTTTGGGGACATTTAGAGTGGTTATCATAAAAACATGAGTGAGAAACAATCACTAAATTGTACCATATACTGCATTCCTGAACTAATATGGAAACTTAGAACTTGAATCATATAAATGTTCTTACAGCGCTGCAACCACTTCTTCCAAAACTTTATCTGTTTTCCCCTCTACAGCTGGCTTTAACATTTTTCAAAATGTGTTAAAATGTTTCCATCCACTGGTTGAAAAGAATGAACAGACTCATAAGGCACATTTGTTAGATGATGGCAGTGGATTCCCTTCAAATTTGTGGGAAACCTCTAGTTTATTTATTTTATTTATTTTTTAATTGTTGTTCAAGTAGTTTTCTGTCTTTTACTCCTATCCCAGTCCACCCCGCCACAGTGCTCCCCATCTCCCTCTCATTTCCACGCCCCCCCCCCAGTTTTTGTCCATGTATCTTTTATACTTGTTCCTGTAAACCCTTCCCCCTTTCGCTTGAAATGTCCTCGGAATCCTCTAGTTTAAAAGCATCCTAAACAGATAGCTCTGGCTCCAGTGATCTCTTCCTGCTTTTATTCACTTCAGTGGAAGATAAAGCCATAACGTCTTGTTTGGGAAGGTTAAAAAAAAAAAGTTGCTGTCATTTTTTGTTGTTGTTGTTTTTACTATCAAGTAGCCTTCGTACAAACACACTAAACCAATTTATCTGTAAAGCACTGGGACAGTAGTAAGCATCACACTCGCTGCTCTTCCTCCACAGAGCTTGGTGTCACCTCTCCTCCAGCTAGAGGGGCTCGGGTAGTGCATCCCGGAAGTGGTTGCGGCGCTTGTGGGAAATGTAGTTTAGAGACACCGCCCTCCTTGCTATTCCTGTAATGGCTGCTTCCTGTAAGGTAATGTAGGAATTCTCTTAGAAAGGATACTTGGGTTGCCACAGCGTATTTGAAAACGGGGCAAATTTGCACCTTGCCCAGCCAAGGCAGGGATTCTTTTTAATATCTTTAAAGTTTTGGGACGAACTTGTCTGTCAATACGATTTTTTTTTTTTTTAGTTTTTCCTGTATGGGTGAACTAACCAACTTTGTCTAGTACCCCTGCTTGAACAAACAGTTTCCTCTAGTTATTACTCATTTCTCCCCCTCTTAAAATAATATTAATGGTAATAGTAATGATAATGAGTAATTTTTAAGTCCTCCCTTCCTCTTCTCATAATAGGCGTTGTCACGTGGAACCTCCTAGCTTCTGAGTTCCAGAAAAGGAGTATTTCAAGTCAGATACAATTATACATATATCGTTTCTTTGGTAAGTTGTACTAATTCCCCGCAAATTTATAGAGTTTTATTTGTGTGAGTTTTACCAGGTTTGTCTGTACTTCCTGGTTGAGAGAGACCCTAAGAAAATAATTTTTACTCACTAGGATATTTTAAGTTTCCAAGTGAGTGTCTTGGGCATTTTCTGTTCTTATTATGTTCTGCTGTTCAGTTTGGTTGATTCTCACGTGATGGCATTGTAGAGTGTGGAAAAATCGCTGGAGTTAGTTAATTTTGAGAAAGGGAGATTAACCTCAAATGATCATCTTTAAGTACCTTTTGCCTTAGCTTTTTTCCCCTGGTAAAATAAGGTGTGTCTGAAATTTAAATTTAGAAAGTTGTGTAGATTGTGTATTCATATGGTAATTTGAAAAGGTGAGAATTTTAATGATTCCTCTTTGTTTCCATATTTAATTTCCAGAAAACCTTCCGAACTCAAGATCCAGCCATCCCAAGATCCCAGCATTATGACCTCAGTTTCAGCACAGTTGTTAGTCCTCATTTCACTGCTTTTGACGCTGCCTGTTGTTGAAGCAGTAGAAGCAGGAGATGCAATCACTCTCTTTTTATGTGTGGTTCTCTGCATTACAGGCATTTGTGCTTGTTTGGGGGTATATGCACGAAAGAGAAATGGAGAGGTATGACTTTGAAAAGCCTCCTCAGTCAAACCACACCCTGAAAATATTTGCGCTGTTGAGGTTAAAAACTGAGCTTTGGTGTTTGAAAGTTCCTGAGAAACAAAAAATAGGGCAAGTAGGAATAAATTGATATATGGAAAAAATGTTTTTTCACAACAAATAATGCACTGAAAAATGCAGTCTGTAATTTGTGTTTGCTAGTTAGAAAGAGGATCAAGTCAGATGGCTGAAATTTACATAAGTAATATTTAATAGTCTCAGAATTCTCAAAGCAATGAAATTGGGAGAAGGACACTTGCCTAGGATTGTAGTAAGTAGCCACTATTCAGTTGTAATCTCTGCCTCCTGTATTGTTAAGGAGACTTTTCTCTGTATTTTTACTAGATTTTTGTTATCTCCCCACTTAATATTGTACCTAGATATTAGATATAAAATATAGTCAATCAGAACTTAAAAAATTTCTTGGGAAGAAAAGGTTTAAAAAAATGTATTCAGTGTTTCTAACATTGAAATGGAGAAAAGATTTAATGCAAAAAAAAAGTACTCTGTATTGACAGTGAAATAGAGAAGATATATAATGTTAAAATCTTTATATTAACTGAGTAACACTCCCATGGTGAGAAATACCATAACAAATATAAACCCATTATGTTGCAAGTTAATGTATGGTGTCTATTTTTTGTTTTTATTTTAAGCTATTTCTTTGTGTGGACTTTTTATATAAGCTAAATAAGAAGGGCAGGATGCCTGACCTAACTGATCACACAAGTTTATAGAGTCACAAAAAGTGGAAAATGAAAAATGAGCATAATCAAGGTAGGAAAGTGAGGCAGGAGATAGGCAGGAAGGAGACTCCAGAGACCCCACAGGGCTAAGATAAAAGACATCCATACATGACAAAGACCCCCTAAGATGGTTGTTCCTGTTTTCTGGAATAACTCTGAATATGATGGCTCAAAGAATGCGCCTGCACACTATCCCTGATTCATTATAATAGCATTATAATGAATTAACATTGTGGGACTCCCTTCTCCAGTAGCCAATCAAGAAAATCATGGGAAACCACACATGCACAGTAGCTTTGAAATGTAACCCCTTGTACATGCACAATAGGAGCCCACCAAAGACTAGCCAGGAAGCTTCTACCCTATAAGAATGGAATCCCTCCAGCCCATGGCAGCAATCTCTGCTCAGAGCTGACCTGCTCCCATGTTCTGTGGAGTGTACTATCGCTTAATAAATCTTCCCTCTTTATGCTATAAAGTCTGTGTGTTCGGTTCAATTCTTTGTCCTTGATCACTAAGAACCTGGTTACCTATCCCCACCTGTAACAAAAGGAGGAAAATGTAGTAGCCTATACTGATTTGCACACAGCCCAATGAGACATACTTTCTCTGACCTTGCTACTTAATGTGTTCTCAAATCAGCAATGTCACCTGGATACTCATTAGAAATGCAGGATCTCAGGCCCCATCCAAACCAATTGGATTAGAATCTGCATTTGTTTCAGAACCCAGGCTTATCTGCACATTTAAGTTTTAATAATACTACTCTAACCTGTTTGAGTCCAAGAATTGCCCAATACACTGGATAAAACTCAAATTCCCAAGTCCCACTCAATTGTGTTGTAGTCATTGTAGGGTTGGATACTATAATTCTGTGTTTAAAAAGGGCCCCCAGTGATTCTTTCGATTCTGTAGATAAAAAGCACCATAGAATAATCCAAGTAAATCAAACTACTTTAGTGTCTTACTAGAAGCAGGCAGTCAAGTTTCTTCCTAAAACAATGTATTATCTAACCTCTAACTGCAAGTGACATTGGGAACCTTAATTTTGGTCAGAAAACAGGCAGCAGCAACTTAGGATTCTGTTTCCAGTGCATTTCTGCAGGTATGAGCAGAACTGGCTAATAAGAAATTTGGTAGAGGGCACAAAGAGTGAGGGACAGCCACGCTATAAAGACATAAAATCTGAATGGATCTGTTTTTGTCATTGCTGTTTTGTTTTGTTTTGTTTGTTTTGTTTTGCTTTGTTTTGTTTTTCAGCAGACAAAGCTCAACATTTTTTCTTCAGATAACTTGACATTTATACATTGTATCATAGTAGAACTTAATTTTACATGCTTTTTTTTTTTAAGATGGAAAAAGGAATGCAGCTTGTGGGACAATTTGTCCTGTCTCTTACAAACTAGTTCATTGGTACTGATGTAGGTAGAGAGGCTGCTGCTTTTTCCTCATATGCTTGAACTTCTCCATTGGCATTGAGGGGAAGCCAACCTAAACTACATTTTAAATCACAGTGCATTAGTCATTTAGTCATCTCCAGATATTATTTTTTTAAATGTTCAAAATAGCACTACAGGCAAACATTCTTTAATGAACATGTATTTCCACAAATGCCTTAGAAGGAATTAGAACACTATTATTTTCCTATTTTTACCTTAAAAGTAGAGAATTATCATAAGGAGGCATTCAAAATTTTTGATGAATATTAATTGGGGATATCTTCTCTATTTTTAGCCTTTTTTCTCATCTGTGTAAGTTGGGTTATATGGTTTTGCCTGAAAAGAACAGAAACTCTTACAGTGGCTCTTAACCTTTAGGGACACCAGCTTGTTTGAAATTCTGACAAAAGATATGCTCATTTTCTAAGAAAAATGCACATACATGCTGGCATTTATAGATTACTTTTAGGGAGTTCACAGAGCTGAAGCCCATCCAGAAATCCAAAATTCCAAATTTCTGCTCCTGTGTTTCCTTTTTATGAGTTTTTTTTTTCCAGTTCTGGAATTCTTTGATTTCCTGAGGGATAATACTGCTTTTAGAACAACTAGAGGAAAAATGGGATTGACAGATGTCTCCCAGGTGTCCAGCATAACTTGTAGATTTCCAATAAATGCTCTGTGCATGTTAACTTGGTTGAGTCCAGTTAAAAATGCAGAAGATTAATAATTGAAATCAACAAGAAGTGCTGGTAACAAGTTTATTCTTCTAATGCCAAAAAGTAGTGCATTTCCTGCATCATTTCTCTGGCTGCTTTCAAGACATTCTTTTCACTATCCTTAATTTTTAAAAGTTTGAATGTAGTATGTCCTATCTTTGGGTTTATCCTGTTTGGGGTTCGCTCAGATTCTTAAACCTTTAGGTTTATGTCTTTCCCAAATTTAAGTAATTTTTAGCCATTATATTTTTCAAATATTCTTTCTATACCATTCTGGGACTCCAGTGATCCAATAGTTAGATCTTTGGTTATAGTCCCACTTGTCCCCAAATCTTCCTCATTATTTATTTATTTATTTATTTACTTATTTATTTATGTCTTCTGTTGTTCATTTTGGGTAATTTCTAGTGTTCTATCCTCAAGGTCACTGATTCTGCTATTTTGTTTTCAATTCTAAATTTTCTATCTGGCTTTTCATTGTAAGTTATTTCTTTGCTAAGACTTTCTATTTATTTTATTTGTTCCAAGCATGTTTGTAATGGTTAGTTGAAGCACTTTTGTAAAGGATGCTTCCAAATCTTATCAGATAATTCTAACATTTGTGTCATGTCAGTATTGAATTTTGTATTGTCTTTTTCTAATTCAAGGTAACATCTTACTTGGTATGATTGTTTTCATTGTTACCTGGACATTATGAATATTATATTAAAAAGACTCTGGGTCTTATTTAAATCTTGTATTTTATCAGACCTCTTCTGATACCACCCTCATAGGGGAAGGGAAGGTACTGCTTCATCACTGCCAGATGGAGGTAGAAGTCCAGGGGACACTTCATTACTGCTCTCCTTGGCCCTCCATTGACCCTCAGAGTGGAGTACCTTGTGGTAGTAGTGGATGTCCAGACTCTCCCAACATAGTCTCCACTGGCCCATGGCCATGTCTGAACTCATTGACATTTCTTGGTCACCAGCTTCTTTTAACACCTAATCAGAAGTTTATGAGACAAAAAGAAAACTCAGAGAATTTACCACCATGTTTTTCTTCTGTTCCTGAGGTCCCAGATGATCTGCCTTCTTTCCACCTTTCAGAATATTTTTATGTTTCAGGATTTTTAGCTGTATTTAGTGGGGCAATAGCAAAAAGATTGTCTACTCCATTTTTCTGGAAGCAGAAGTCTTTGTGCATATTTAGAGTGAATTTTCTGGAAAGAGAAAACATCAGATAAATAATCAAGGTATTTCACTCACAGACCTTTGTCCTGTGATCTCCCATATCTTACCCTCTTCACGCCCTATGTATTGTTTATTCCTGTTTCACCCAGTAAGCTCAACTAGGGAATATGACTAACAATGAAGAATGTAAGAGCAGAGATGAAATATGAAAAAATGGACTGTATTCATATTTTGTCTCAGCATGGAGAGTACAAGTGGCAGGTTCTTGAAAAACTGATATGATACCAATTACACTAACTGAAGGAAGCAACCATATCCAGGAAATCCCAGTTGTTACACATAACATGCACCTTTGCCCCCTTAAGCTTTCTAAGCTCTTCAGGGCTTATCAAATATCATTTCCAACCTTAGCTGTAGAAAAGGTTATATAGCTTCAGACCCTACAACACATAATGAAGGGAGAATTCTGTTCATAGGAACCATCTCTCTCCCAGAGATTCACATGTCAGTCTCTTTGGTTGTGTCACAATAGGGGTTAAGGGCTAAATTTCTGGAATCCAGCAGACCTAAATAAATAACCAGGCTCCACCACTTAAAATTTGATCATAGGCAAGTTGCTTAACTTTTTCATATTTCTATCTCCCTATCAGCTAAATGGGGATAATAATTATATCAACCTCATAGAGAGATGAAGAATACATAAAATAATGAATGTGAAGTGCTTGGCATGATGAGTGTTATTGATATTTGGGGCAGCTGGTGTCACTAGCATTAATTTTGTATTTAAAAAGGGCATCTTTAGAAAAATGTAATCAAGAAAACAAACAAGCAAAAACATAACCAAGAACATTGAAATAAAGAACAAACTGACAGTAACCAGAAGGAAGGGGGAAGGAGATAACAGGGGAAATAAGGGAAAGGGTCATCAAGGAACCTATGAACAAACCCAATGCAAGGAAGGATTAAGGGTGGGAAGTGGTGGTGGGTGGGGCAGGGGAAAGACCTGGCAGGAAAATGGAGACAAGTGTACTTGAACAACATACAAACAAATGCTATATTAAATAGTTTGTTACATTTTAATTTTGACATTTTCCCTGAATCTTTGTTTTCTCTACCATAGTTTTCTTCCCACCATAGGCTTACAAATTGCTGAAACTCAAAGATATCCATGAAGGAAAAAAAAATGACTTTCCTAAAGTTCTCCCAAGTCTTTTAATTTGTACCTTTTTTGAGGGGGGAAAAACACTAAGAAAAAAAAATAATTGATTGATTCTGTTTTAGTAATTCCTAACATGTTTGACCATGGGTCTTCCCTAAATAACAAAATAAACCTGAGTAGCAACTGCTTATTTAATTTAAAAAGTTGTACAGAATTTTGTTCTGACTGTTCAAGAAAAAAGCAGGTCCGGTCTGTATTCCACCATGAAAAATACACTGATAAATATTGATGTGGACTCCAGTCAGCAGTGTCTGTGGCGTTGTGGATGCAATGAATAAATTCATACAGACTGCAGAAGTCCTAAGAAAAGGGACAGCATGGGCACTCTCTGAGTGAGAGAGCATGCTGGCCCTTGCCTAGACAGGCTTTTATTACTTTCTGGGAGCATTACATCAAGGAAGGACCTCATTCATTATAGTCAGGCAGTAATGATCAAACAATAGATAACAGAGAACTGTGAGGGCTTATTCTGAGTCAGGGTCAGTTAGCTAAAGAGTCATAAAACTTTGGGAAACAAACTCATTTTATGCTTGGACCCTTATCAGAAAATTGAGGACATTTTTGGCAAAGCAGTTTTCACAGGATTTTATGCATTCTTTCTTAGGCCTGATCACCCTTGGAAACTGCCTGTTCCTGTCCAGGGCCACACTGCCCTTTAGCATTGTTTCAGGCTTCAGTCAGGCAGCGGAAGTAAGGCAGCCAAGAGATTAGGAGATTTCTTGCAGACAGAATGAGGACTCAGGCTACGTCAAAGCCAAGGGCTGAGGGTCTATAACCCCCTTTTTCTATAGCCCACCAAGTCCTTCCCTGAGGCCCCTTTGTGACTGTGCCTGTCTTAGATCATCTCTCCCTTGAGGAATCTTACCCACCATTGGCTAACCAGTCAACCACAAGGGGCCAAGCAGGGTGAAGTAAAAAGGAATAGAGACGATGCCCTTGCCAGGAAGGTAAGCTTTGTTTCCTAAGTGGCTAATGGTCCCAAGGTCACTTTATTCAACCTTAGCCATGGGGAATTACAGCTTCTGAAACCAGGCAGGGCAGTTCCCAACAAAACCTCTCCTCATTAGAAGTTATAAAAATAAAAATGATATAAAATTTGTTTAGTATTTGCTTCCTATGGTAAGGAGTGAAGAGGAAGCCTCTACTTTGATTTAGTAATCCCAGACAGACTTTTTTCCTTAGGTGAGAATAGGGACAAATTAATGTGTACAGAATAACATTTTAAATTTTTTTCTAGTTCTTAGTAACTTCATTTTTCTAAATCATTTCTGTGATTAAATAATATGCATCTAACATCTAAATGAGACCAGAGAAAGATGATTGCTACAAAACACTAAGATGTGGTTTAATACTTCATTGATTGTAATAGAACTACTGTACCCTTCTAACCCATATTTCCAATGAATCTATTATATCTGGATAATTAAAAATTGAAAATATTAGTTGGCACTTGATAATCAGAAATGTAATTAAGAATTTGAGTTCCGGCCAAGATGGAGGCATAGGCAGTCGCACTGTGCTTCCTCGCGCAACCAAGACTGAAAACAACAAAGACTGAGAAACAATTAACAACCAGAACAGAGGGAAATTAATTGAACAGAAGTCGGGCTCCAGTATATCCAGACCGGTAAGGAGCGGCGGAGTCGGGAGGCCTGCAAAGTGCGGTCGAGGGTTCCCGGCGGGAAGAGGCGCTGGCTGGCGGGCGCGCAGGGTGCAGACGGCAGCGGCAGTGGACGGACTGGTGGCGGACGCTGGGTGTGGAAGCGCGGAGGTGACTAGCAGACCCAGTGAGGGGTGCAGGGCAGCTGGCTGTCCACAGCCACACGTTTGCGCACGAACTAAGTGAAAAACGGACAGCGCCGCCGTGTTTCAAAGCTTAAGAGCCCCGTCTGGGAACTGAGGCCGGGAGACTCTCACAGGAGACTTCTCGGGGAAACCCACAGAGTCCGAGAAAGTACACCAGCCCACCGCCTGGGAGCCAGCACAGCAAGGGCCCAGTTTGCTTGTGGGAGGCAGTGGAGGGAACGGAAGTCCTAGAGAGAGCGGAGCAGGCGCCATTGTTCCCTCTCAGACCCCGCCCCCACATACAACGTCACAACCCAGCTACTGGGGTGCCCTGCCCCGTGAACACCTAAGGCTCCGCCACCCTTAGGAAACAGCCGCATCCGAACCAAAGGAAAATTAAAAAGATGGCTCAAACAGATTTGAAAGCCCCAGAACCAATTTTTTTAAGTGACCAAGAAATTGCCGAATTACCAGATACACAGTTCAAAGCACTGTTGATCAGGAAGCTCACAGAATTGGTTGACTTTGGACATAAATTAGATGAAGGGATGCAGGCTACGATAAGAGAAATGAAGGAAAACGCACAGGGAAACAAGAGTGAGGGGAAGAAAACTGGGACTCAAATCAATGGAGTGGACCAGAAGGAAGAAAGGAACAACCAAACAGAAAAGAATGAAGAAACAAGAATTCAAAAAACTGAGGAGAGGCTTAGGGACCTCCAGGACACCTTTAAACGTTCCAACAT
>PVIA01015063.1:0-24236 GCA_004024845.1 Tonatia bakeri
GGACACATGGATAAAAGATAGGGGGAGGGTGGTAATGGGAGGGAGGTAGGGAGGGGGGGTGGGAGGGCTTGATTGGGTGGGAGGTGGGGGGGTGGGAGGACTTGAATGGGAGTAAGGGGGTGAAAACTGTACTTGAACATGCATTTAAATAAAAAAAATTCTGGATGTAGGGAAAAATATTACCTATGTCTCAAAATTCAGATTCAATAAAATTAAAGACTGATAAATTTGGTTATACTAAAATGTGAAAGGTATCATAAAAATCCAAAAAGAAAATTAAAAGATAACTCACAAACTGGGAGAAATTTTCCACCATATATGACAGTTAAACAACTAATATCTCTATCATTATAACAACTCTAGGTAGTTGAGGGGAAAAGACCAAATCCCCAGTAAAGAATGGGAAAATTTTGTCACACATAGATATATCTTTCTTAAACATATGAAAAGATATTCAAAATCATTCATTATAATTGAAATGCAAATTGAAAGTACTTTGAGATAGAGCAAGTCTTCAAATAGTGTCATTTCATTCAATGTTTTGTTTTGATATTCATGAGATGCCTTAGGAGTTTAAATGTTGTTAACATCAATTAGCCTATGATAAAATTTGTTTCATTGTACACCCTTTTGTTTCAGGCCTATTGATGATGTTAAATGAGTACTTACTGTACTATAATTTCATCTATCAGATTGGCAAACAATATGGCAATGTGTTCTGTTAATGAAACTGTAGGAAATCTCATTCCTGTGAGTGAGAAAGCAAAGTAATGCAACAGTTACAGTGGGGAATTTGGTAATATCTGTCAAACACTACAAATGCCTGTACCTTTTCACCCAAGCAACTCCACTTTTAGGACTTTACCCTACCAATACAATTCCAGAAACTGGAAAATACATATGCAGAAGGTTATTCATTAGAGTGTCCTATGCAGTTGCAAAATATTAAAACAATCTAAATACTTATTCATAGGAAAGTGGGTGAACAAACTATGTAAAGTGTAAAGAATATCTATAGTATGCTAACTCTTGTTTAAGAGAAAAGGGGAAATAAAACTATATATTAATTTACTCATTTATGTAAAAAAGAAACAGGAAAGATAAGGCAGAAACAAATGATATTTGTTATTTTCAGGGAATGCACAGATATGGGGTGAAAAGGATTGGTAATGATAATGGGTACAGGGCTTGGAGTTACACTTTTATTACTATATATTTTTCTTCATAGTTTTAGAATTGTGTCAATATTTCAAATGTTTATAAAAGTAAATTTAATTAAGATAGAGAAAATAAAATCTAAAGTAGATTATAAGTAAAAAATGAATTTAATGGTATTTAAAATAAGTAACATCTGAATACTGAAGGGGAGGAATAAGAATGACTAAGCCAATGAACTTATTAACATAATATTTTTACTATATACCCTGAGTCTACAGTTCAAAAAACCCACTCTAAACAAACACTGAATTTTAGGTATAAGGTTTGTTTTTCCCAGTGCTATGGGCTAGCAATTCTGAAATACTTGTGGGTGTGTGTATACTAGGACTGAGCAATGAGTGTAGCATATTTTAGAGACTGGGAAACAGCTTTCTTACTTTCTGAGGAAAGAGTTTTAAATCTGGGAACAGTGGAGGTTAGAATGAGTTCTTTGGTTTTATGTTAAAATCAGAATTGGAGATAATAGTTTAAGCTCACGGTTTGTCAGGTGACATATTTTAGATTAATATGTATACATGTGTGTATGTGTACTTATACATGTATATCTATATATACATGCATATATACATATATATGCAATACATATATACATATCTGTATACATATTCATCTATATGGGTATGCATACACACAAACACATGCACATTCTAGCTTTTTCTACTGAAAGACTCTAAAGTAATGGCATCGAAGAAGTAATGAGCATCTAGTGTGCAGATCTTAGTCTCGACACATTAATCTCCACCAGAAGTACCTAGGACTTCTTAAAGAAATAACTGCTTACAGATCTGCTACAAGAAAAGTACAAGATGATCCTGGAACAATCTTCTTGTGTTAGAGAGTAATGATGAGGTCATGTCAAAATGACAGGAGGCAGCTTGAATGTGTTCCCAATGGCGAAATCTGGGACAGTTTGAGCATCAAATAAATAATGGTAAAATGGTTAATAATACACTGAATAAAATGAAAATGCATAAATTCATATTGCTATACATATGAATGAATGGAGGAGGGAAAGCTCTTTTTAAAAACATTTTTATTGTTGTTCAAGTACAGTTTTCTGCTTTTTACCTCCACCCCTCCCTACCACCCCAGTCTTCCCACCTCCTTCTCCTGTTCCCCCTCCTTATTGTCCATGTGTCCTTGTGTCCTTTATAATTGTTCCTGTAAACCCTTCATCCTTTTCCCCCATTATCTACTCCCCTCTCCCTTCTGGTTACTGTCAGCTTGTTCCCAATTTCTATGTCTTTGATTACATTTTGCTTGCTTGTTTGTTTTGTTGATTAGGTTCCAGTTAAAGGTGAGATCATACGGTATTTGTCTTTCAGTGCCTGGCTTATTTCACTTAGCATAATGCTTTCCAGTTCCATCCATGCTGTTGCAAAGGGTGGGAGCTCCTTTCTTTCTGCTGCATAGAATTCAGGAATGCTCTTATTTATAGTAAAAAAATGTCAACTAATAAACATAATAAAAATTAGAGAATTATAAACCACTATCTGTTAACCATCATAGGAAGTAATCATTCAGGCCATATTTATCAATGGATACTAATATACTGGGTGAAAATTTGATAAAAAATGACATACTAAATCATCTTAAAGTATCTCTCCAGAATATACTTATTAATTGCAAGAGAAAAGATAGTAACTTTTGAATACTATCTTGACCAAAAGACCAATGCTAATATTACTTCTAATGGTACTTTCTGATAGGCTGCATTGAAAAAGACAAAATATGCCTACAACCAAAATGTTGTGGGTTCAGTCCGTCATTAGGGCATATACATAGATTGTGGGATTGAGCCCTGTTTGGAGTGCTTACAAGAGGCAACCAATTGATGTTTCTCTCTCACATCAATGTTTCTCTCTCTCTCTCCCTCTCTCCCTCTCATCAATGAACATGTCTTCTGCTGAGATTTAAAAAAATACAAAATATCACTCCTGTGGTGTGCATAAACTGAATATAATCATGAGAAAACAACAGCCAAATCGAAACTGAGGGAGAAAACTCTTAAAAGATAGGAAAGCCATGAAAATCTAAAATAAAAGATCTTCAACATGAGTAAAGAACAGTTTTAGATTAAAAAGGACTAAGATACAATGGAATTCTATGCAGCAGAAAGAAAGAAGGAGCTCCCACCCTTTGCAACAGCATGGATGGAACTGGAAAGCATTACGCTAAGTGAAATAAACCAGGCGGTGAAAGACAAATACCATATGATTTTACCTTTAACAGAAACCTAATCAACAAAACAAACAAATAGGCAAAATATAACCAAAGACACTGAAATTGAGAACAGCCTGTCAGTGACTGGAGGGGAGAGGGGAGGGAATTTCAGGGGAAAAGGGGAAGGGTTTGCAGGAACAAGTATAAAGGACACATGGTCAATAACAAAGGGGCAGAGGAAATGGGAGGGAGGTCGAGAGGGCTGTGGGGTTGGGCTGGGATAGGAGTAAAAGGCAGAAAACTGTACTTGAACAACAATTAAAATAAGAAATTAATTAATTAAAAAAAGGACAAAGATATATGTATTTTCCAGGTATAATGCACACTTTTTTGCTCAAATTTTTGTGGGAAAAATAAGGATGCACATTATACATGGGTAGTACTACTTCCCTATCTATATAAATGTTTTTATTTATGCTTATGCATTAAAAGTGTAACTCTATAAAGCAATAACTATATCTATATGCAATATAACACCCTAAATATGATAATCAGTTTTGTTTCTAAATATAAATAAATAAAAATTTAATGAAATAATTAAAATGAAAAATTTTCCCCTTGAAAATTTGGGCCAAAAACGTGGCTGCACATTATACATTGCAAAATACAGTAAGTAAATGCAATATGTGATGCTGAGTTCATCCTACAAAGAGATTTTTTCCTTCTGCTATAAAATTCATTATTAGGCAAATGACAAAATTTGAATAAAGTATAAAGATTAAACACTGGGCTTATATCAGCAGTAATTTCCTGATTTTGCAAAATCTATTGTGGTTATGTAACTTAATACCATTTTTCTTCTTGTCTTTCCCTTTTTTTGTTTATTTTTTTATTGTTGTTCAAGCACAGTTGTCTCCATTTTCCCACCATCATTTTCCCCTAAGAAAACAAGTACTTAGAGATCAGGAGGTGTCATGTCAATAAATTATCCTCAACACTTTAGAAAAGATAATGTACATGGTCAGGCAAAAGCGATGCCTGTTTGAGTGTGGTTGGTAGTGTAATATATGGGTATAATAATTTATAGTTTTAATTTGAACATTTCACCTAAAATGTCATATGGTGTGCTTGAATGTGATATTATTATGTTACAGAATTACACTCCTGGTTGTAGTGTAAGAAGACACTCCTGGTTGTATCTCTTGGAGATCCTGAAAAATCCTGCACTCGTCTCTACTCTCTCCCAGTCACAATCTACAAGAAGGACTCCCAGCACAAGAACCAGTGGGAAATACTCCCACCTATGCTCTCAGAGATCCTAAAAGGGCCCTTTACGTTGTTACAGCCCATTCCAGCTGCATTCCATGAGCAATCCTGAGGAGATACACCTCAGGAGATCATGCAGTTGCCTTGTACTTGGCTTTAGCCTTTCCAGCCACAATCAGGGTGTAGTCCAGTGAACCCAAGGAGCTAACAGGAGACACACCCACCCATGTCTCTAGAACCAGGTTTATAGACCTCAATCTGGGCTGTAGAAATGAAAGCAGCCCGTGGTTCCAGCCCCTTTCAGCCATAGTCAGGGCTAGGCCTGCCTACTCAGGGATCTACACAGTGACAAGGGAGCAACTGCCCTAGGGACCTGGCAGGTATCATAACCATTTGCACACCTAGTAATAGGCCCACTAGCTGAGGATGCAACTGTGGACTGTGAAGAAACCCCTTGTCCAATGCCACCCTACTGAAAAAGCACTGAAGGTAGTCATATCCACCCAGGGACCAGACAGGATCATTGCCCACCAAGCCCTGTATACCAAGCCTGCCAACCTTGGACCCCACTGCAGACCCAGCAATATCCTTGTAATTGGTGCCAACAAAGCATTATGGTGATTCTTGAGGTAATATCCTCAGCCAAGAAAACAGACAGGAGAAGGTCTTTACCTGCCTTAACCAGGCTATAACATCAGGATGAAGTGTTTGTGCCTACAAACGCCAATGCAAGGCTACATGGATCATGAAGAATCAGGAAAATATGACACTAGCAAAGAAAAGTAGCACTCTAATAACTGACCCCAAAGAAATAAATATCTACAATGTGACTGACAAAAAAATAAAAAAACAATCATCTTAAAGGAACCCAGTAAAATACAAGAGAATACAAAGAACTAACAAAATCAGAAAAATAATGTATGAACAAAATGAGAATTTAATTAAAAAATAAAAACCATAAAAATAATCAAATAGAAATCCTGAGACTGACCATATAACCACACAACAACAACAAAATACATTCCATAGAGAACTTCAACAACAGACTTGATCATACAGAAGAAAGAATCAGCCAAGTCAAAGAGAGATCATTTGAAATTAATGATCAGGATTGAAATTAATGATCCTTCTCCCATATCAGGATTGCTCATTTGGAGAGGGAAAAAGAAGAAAGGATGAATAAGAGTGAATAAAGCCTACATGAATTATGGAACAGCATCAAGCCAACTAACAGTTGTGTTATAAGGGTCCCAGAAAGAAGAGAGAGAATGGGACAGAAAACATAATTATATAAATAATAGCTGAAAACATCCCAAATCTAGGGAGACAGATGGGCAACCAGGTATAAGAAGCTCAAAGGACATTAGGTAAGGTCAACACAGAGAAGATTATACAAGTTACCTTATAATCAAAATGTTAAAAGTCAAAGACAAAGAGAAAATTCAGAAAGAAGCAAAGAAAAATTACTCATCACATCAAGAGAATCCCCCCACCATCGTTCCCCCATACAGCTAGTAGGTTTCTCAGGAGAAACCTTACAGGCCAGGAGAAAACAGGATGATATACTGAAAGTGCTGAAGTTAAAAAAAACAAACTGCCAACTAATAATAATACATTCAATACTATATTCAGCAAAACAGTCCAGAAATGGAGAGATAAACCTTTCCAGTCAAACAAAAGCTAAGGTAGTTCATGACCACTAGACTTGATTTATAAGAAATGCTAAAGGTTCTTCAACTTGAAATGTAAGGACACTAAGCAACAACATAAACATATGAAACTCACTGATAAAGATAAGAGCATAGTCAAATTCATGATGATCTAACATTGTAATGATGTTGTATAATTCACTTTTATCTCTAATGCAAAATTTTAAAAATAATACTTTTGAAAATAATAGCTACAATAATTAATTAGATGCACAATATAAAAAGATATAAAGTGTGATATCAATAGCATGAAATATAGGATGAAAAAGAAAGCATAGAGTTTATAAACACTATTGAAGGTAAGCTGTTAAATTAAAACAAACTGTTAAGTTTTATGCAAGCTTCATGGTAACCACAAAGCAAAAATCTATAGTAAAAAACACAAAAGCTAAGGAAGAGCAATTAAAGTATACCACTAGAAAAAGTAAATCACAAAGGAAGATAGCAAGAGAGAAAGAGCAAGAACAAGAGTGAGGGGAAAAAAGAGAGAGACACCTCCATTTTGGAAAAATATTTATATCTACCCACTTATCCATTCACCACCAATCCATTCATTCATGCTTCTATCCTTCCATATCTACCCTTCTATGTAGATTTCTATCTTTTTGTTTATCAATCTGTATGTTTGCATAAGTGAGATGTATATCTGCAATATTTTCATCAGCTATCAATAATGGTTATTGATAGATTATGGTGTTTTACAAAAATGGTTGTATTTTCCTCTTCATACTCTTCCATATTGCTTGAATATTAAAATAATCATCAAGCATTATTTTTCAAAAAAGAAGTCATTATTAGTTTTCAAAACAACCAATTTATGATATAATATAGCACTTTTCAGGTGGTTTGAAATCCAACTTTAAATCTTACTCCTAATTCCTTGATGGCTTCCACCCAAACTCATAAAATAAAGGTACAGACTCTTTGGAACAAAGCAATATACTGTTATAATATCTTTAATTTAAATAACCTAAAATGTTGAGTATAATATATTTAACTATACAATTGTAATGAAGTTTAATTAGAATTGCTGAATTTCAACTCACGGGTTATACCAAATTATTAGCTGGGAGAACTGAAGCATTTCCCTATCATAAACAATTCATTTCCAGGAAAGTTAAGTCAAAGGGAGACAATGATGAAAGAGTCTTTCAGTTATCAAGAAGAAGTCTAGTTAAGTGTCCTTCATTACAAATGTAGTGATACAGCAAGCTAGGACTAGTATCACTAATGAGAAAGTATATACCAAAATATTATAAACAGTACCAGTAGCTGAGAGCAAATAACCTCAATTGCAGCAGCAAGAGAGAAAAGCAAAAATCAAGTCCCTAAGGATACCTGTAAAAAGTGCACATATGATACTAACAAGTACTAAATTAAGAAAAACAAAATTTCACTTATTCACAATTTTAAAAGTATACTAACATTCTAGGGTAAAAAAAAGTGATTAATAGTGATGACAAAAAGTCTATCATCTGAAATAGTAAACAAGAAGTGTATTACCTCCAAATTCTATTATACATGGATGTTTCAATAATCTTATATATTTGGCATCCTAGCCACAATCATAGTAGTCTGGAATAGATTTAATGAAATATGGCAATGGTACGATAGGCCATCATGTAATTTCATTAAAATTATACTAAAGAAAACAAAAAATGCATGAAAGTTAAAGTATTTGCTCAATGTGTCTTGAGTCAATAAAATAAGGTTATTGAAATAAATACCTGTTTCCAGCAAACATTAAACATCTATTTTCAAGATTATTGCACATTAGCTCAAAAGCTTAATAAAAATTATATAGCCCTGAAAGGTGTGGCTCAGTCAGTTGGGTGTCATCCCACAGAGCAAAAGGTTGCCGTTTTGAATCCCGATCAGGGCACATACCTGGGTTGTGTTGTGGTCCCCAGTAGGGGTGAATATGAGAGGCAAGTGATCAATGTTTCTCTTTCACATAGATCTTTCTCTCCTTCTCTTCCCCCTCCCTTTCCCTCTCCCTAAACATAAAATCTTTTTTCAAAATTATATAGATTCTCTGTAAAGAATAAAAATCAATGTTGGTATAAACATATGTGTGTTTACATAAAATGTGTTTCCTTTATTATTTCTTAGCTTTTATCCTATCTGTGTACTCACCTATTTTATTTTTCTTCTCCTACTAGTTATCTGTTCTTTCATTGCATTTCATATGTGCCAGATCATGCAGTCATTCAGATCTAATAAATGTTACATAAACATTTTCAATTTTTAACCTCAAACAATTATTTAACCTGTATTTCTCTCTTCTATTGTAAAATGAGAAATTTAGCTGCCATTTCATTCTTTTAAATGGTCTACCAATCAGATTCAATTTGTGTAAGAAAATTGGGGATTTTCATCTTTTTAAACATTATTATTTTTCATACTATATTACTTGTATTTGCAAATTATATTTTTATTTTCATAAAATAATATTCATGAAAAAGATTGTATTGTATTTATTTGCAGTGCTCACTACTCATTTTATTACAACACGACTTCCCCTTTGTAGAGATACTTATGTTTATTCATCTTTTTGTTTTTCCCCATGGTATCTAAATGATAATTTGTACATTTTGTCTTTTCTACAACAGACTTCTTAGTTCTGGTTTTGAATGAGATAATAGTCCAATCTCTTTGTTGTGATTAGAACCTGTTTTGGATTTTTGTTAACAGTACAATTTTATAGTTTGTGATATAACTCTTCAATTGAATCAATGGTTTCTTTAGATCAACAACCACATCACATCTAAACTTTTGCTACTAAATTGACTATATGCACTTAAAATATACTTCTGACACAGTTTTCTCCAGTAAAAATAAGCACCTACCAAATTCACTTTATATTTTGGCACAATCTTGATGCTTTATTTGACAATTTCACTGCCTTGCTCCCAACTACCATCTGTACTTTCTCTCTTAAAAGGTGAAGGGAGCATAAACTGGTTACTCTCATTGAGAGCTTACCTCTTCCATATGCAGAATTAAAATACACATGGTGAAAACATTTCAAGACATTCATAAGCTAAATCATTAAATCATTTTCTTTAAATATTGAAAAGCATCCATTCTCAGTCCTCTTTTCAATAAGAGCATTTTCTAGGAATAAGTCCATAAAAACTTAATGTAATTTTTGGATCAATTTTATGTCTGTCTTTATTTGCAGAAAGAGGAAATGAAATGTAATTCTTTCCATTCACATAAGATTGAATATTATAGTTTTGCCTAGAATATTTATTGCCTTTCTTTCAGACTTTCAGAGATTGAATTTGGTAAACCAAGTGTTGTAGCCAATATTTAAAATATAAAATGTGCAATTTACATGATTAGTATATTAACATTTAAATAATTAGAAATGAACTGCCTCAATATATACAGAATTAAAAAATTAAACAACACGCCCTGGCTGGCATAGCTCAGTGGATTGAGCGCGGGCTGCGAACCAGGCATCGCAGGTTCGATTCCCAGTCAGGGCACATGCCTAGGTTGCAGGCCATGTCCCCCAGCAACCGCACATTGATGTTTCTCTCTCTCTCTCTCCCTCTCCCTTCCCTCTCTAAAAAAAAATAAATAAAATCTTTAAAAAAAATTAAACAACACAATCCTGATTGGCATAGCTCAGTGGGTTGGGCATCAGTCTGTAAACCAAAAAGTCATTTGTTTGATTCCCGGTCAGGGCACATGCCTGGGTTGTGGGCCAGGTCCCTATTTGGGAAGATACAAGAGGAAACCCACTGATGTTCCTCTTATCCTCCCCTTCCCTTCTCTCTAAAAATAAATACAAATAAAATCTTAAAACAATTAAACAAGAGAATATTTCTGAAAACTATTACATTGTGAAACATAAGGAATGACATAACAAAATGTGATTGATTGTAAATGTATCAGTTATCATACTAAAATAATAAAGTACAAAGGGCTATGTTTCTGTGATAAAATGTCCAGTGACATTTAATCATAAATATCAGCCAAAAATAACGGCCCATACCAAAATACAAAAAAGCAGCTGTTACCCGAATGAGGCCCTTCACAGGCAATCGTCAAACTTACACATATTTCTAGCTAAGATATTTACAAACACACCAGAATAAGATAAGAATACAGCACCACCATAGTTGCCTTGCTTCCTATTTAGCAATTTTATGATAAAAATAATTTTGATGATTATTTTTTGAAGATTAAGCTTATCTTTTTAAAAGATTTTATTTTTTAAAGATATATTTTATTGATTATGCCATAACCGTTGTCCCATTTTTTTCTCTACTTTATTCCCCTCTACCCCTTCCCCTTCCCACCATCATTCCCCCCACCCTTAGTTCATGTCCATAGGTCATACATATAAGTTGTTTGGCTTCTCCATTTCCCACACTATTCTCAACCTCTGCCTGTCTATTGTGTACCTACCACTTATGCTTCTTATTCCCTATATGTTTTCTCCCATCTCCCCCTCCCCCTCCCCCTCCACCACTGATAACCCTCCATGCAGTCTTTATTTACGTGAATCTGTTCCTGTTCTAGTTGTTTGCTTTGTTTTTGATTTGTTTTTTGGGGGGTTCGATTGATAGTTGTGAGTTTGCTGTCATTTTACTGTTCATATTTTTTATCATCTTTTTGTTAGATAAGTCTTTTTACATTTAGTATAATATGGGCTTGGTGATGAACTCCTTTAACTTGGCCTTATCTGGGAAGCACTTTATCTGCCCTTCAATTCTAAATGATAGCTTTGATGGATAGAGTAATCCTGGATGTATGTCCTTGCCTTTTAAGACTTTGAATACTTCTTTTCAGTTCCTTCTTGCCTATAAGGTTTCTTTTGAGAAATCAGCAGATAGTCTTATGGGAACTCCTTTGTAGGTAACTGTCTCCTTTTCTCTTGCTGCTTTTAAGATTCTCTTCTTATCTTTAATCTTGAATACTGTAATTATGATGTGCCTTGGTGTGTTCTTAGGTCCAACTTCTTTGTGACTCTCTGAGCTTCCTGGACTTCCTGGAAGCTTATTTTCTTTGCTAAACTTGGGAAGTTATCCTTCACTATTTTTTCCAATAAGTTTTAAACTTCTTGCTCTTCCTCTTCTCCTTCTCACAGCCCTATGATTCAGATGCTGGAAAGTTTAAAGTTGTTTTGGAGGTTCCTAAGCCTCTCCTCATTTTTTGAATTCTTATTTCTTCAATCTGTTTTAGTTGAATGTTTATTTCTTCCTTTTGCTCCAAACAACTGATTTGAGTCCCAGTTTCCTTCCTGCTACTGTTGGTTCCCTGTATATTTTCCTTTATTTCACTTTTCATAGCCTTGACTTTTTCCTCTATTTTGCAACCATACTCAAACATTTCTGTGACTATCCTGATTACCAATGTTTTGAACTGTGCATCTGATAGGTTGGCTATCTCTTTATTGCGTAGGTATATATTTTTTTCTGGTCTTTCATTTGGGCCATATATATATATATTTTTTTTGTCTCAGCACACCTGTTACATAATAAGTGACAGAGCCTTAGGTATTGGTCAGGGCGGGACTGCATTGTGGTTCTGTATGTGGGGGAGGGGTCTGAGAGGGAACAATGCTGCTTGCTCAGCTCTTGGCTGGCTTTCAGTCACTTCTTCCACTACCCACAAGCAAATTGGGCCCTTCTGATGCTGATTCCTGGGTGGGTGTGTTTGTGTATATTCTAGTACCCTGTGGGTCTCTCCAACAAACACTCCTGTGAGACTGGGAATTTCTCTGGTGCGTCAACCCCTCAGGTTTTTTCAGTAAGAGGTTTTGAGGCTTTATTTCCCCACACTAGAACCCTGGGTTGTGTGATATGTCTTGCTTTCCAGTTGTTCCTCCTGGTTTTTCTGCAAGCCAATGTGGGACTGCCTGGTCCACCAGCCACCATTTTGACCACCCCAGGTTTCTAGCTGCCATCTTGCTGTGAGTCCTCTCTACCCTAGCTGTCTGTCTCCACCTCTCCTACCAGTCTGGATGAATGTTTCTTCATTAACACTTTGGTTTTCAGATTTCCATACAGTTAGATTTTCTGGCAGGTCTGGTTATTTTTTTTTCCAGCTTGTTGTTGTCTGTATAAAGTGCACATGGACAAAGCCAAATGGTGGTAGGATCAAGGGTGGGAAGTGGGCATTGCTGGAGTGGGGCAAGTGGAGACAACTATACTCGAACAACAATAAAAATACGAAAACAATTTGTTGTTGTCTTTCTTTTGGTTGTGTGAGGAGGCAAAGTGTATCTACCTACGCCTCCATCTTGGCCAGAAGTTTTAGTTTGAGCTTATCTTAAAAATGGATAACAATAGTTCTACTGAGTATTTACTTTGAGTCAGGGACTCTTGTAAGCCCTTTGTATGGATTACATTACTGAATTATCACAACAATATTGTGTTAAAAACAGGTTATTATTATCCGCATATTACTGATATGGAAATGAAGTTCCAATTAAGTAACTTGCACAAGGAAAAATAGCTATGTAACCGTCCAGGAAACAACAAAAGTACACTGGTTAGATTTTATGTCATTTTTTAAAAATTGTATTGTGTTCATGGATTAGAAGAATTAGCATCATCAAAATGTCCATACTACCCAAAGAAATCTGTACATTCAATACAATCCCTATTAAAATACCGATGACATATTTCACTGATATAGAACAAACATTTCAAAAAATCATATGGAACCATAAATAATCTTGAATAGCCACAGCAATTTTGAGAAGGAAGAACAAATTAGGAAGTATCACAATATCTGACATAGAACTATATTACAAGGCCACTGTAATCATAACAGTCTGGTACTGGCATAAGAACAGGTACATAGATCAATGGTATAGAATAGAGACCTCAGCCCTGGCTGGTGTAGCTCAGTGGATTGAGCTCAGGCTGCGAACCAGGCATCGCAGGTTCGATTCCTAGTCAGGGCACATGCCTAGGTTGCAGGCCATGTCCCCCAGCAACCGCACACTGATGTTTCTCTCTCTTTCTCCCTCCCTTCCCTCTCTAAAAATAAATAAATAAAATCTTTAAAAAAAGTTAAAAAAAAAAAAGAATAGAGACCTCAGAAATAAACCCCAGTCTCTATGGACAATTAACATTCAATAAAGGGAGCATGAGCCTAAAATGGAGTAAAAATAGCCTCTTCAACAAATGGTTTTGTGAGATCTGGAATGCTACATGCAAACAAACAAACAAATAAATAAACAATGACCACCAACTTATACTGTATACAAAAATAAACTCAGGGTGGATAAAAGAGTTAAATATAAGTCACCCCACCATAAAAGTCTTGGAGGAGAACAAAGGCAAGAAAATCTGATATTCCATGCAGCAATATTATCACTGATATGTCCCCTAGAGTAAGGGACATAAAGGAAAGTATAACCAAATGAGACTTCACCAAAATAAATAGCTTCTGTTTGCTGATGTTCTGAAGACTTTATGTTCTTAACCACATAAAATACTGCCTTACAGTTTATTTAAATGTCTTACAAAATTCATCCTTCATTCTTACAAAATAGAGACAAATCTTTCTTAACTTCCAATTTTGCCCAGGAAGATTCTAAATTCTCAATTTTCTTCCTGCTCTGTAAGTTTAATACCATGGCCCATAACTTATACAAGATCTGTCCAGAAAAAATCCAGCCATTGTTAATATAACGAGAACAATCTGGGTGACATCAATGTAACCTGGCAGCCAAGGAGAGTGGACTGGAAGGTGCATGCATGAACAATAATGACATCACTGTACTAGTCAGTGGGGGTAGTAGATGGCATTGAGTGAGCATGTGTGCTCTGTGTCTGTAGCACTCAAAATGACAGAGAGGAGAGCAATGAATCTGCATCAAATTTTGTGCTAAACTTGAACATTCTTCCATGGAAACTATTTGAATGATTCAGAAGGCTGCAGTTATGGGCAACTGGTGATTGAAAGCTTCATTACAGTTATGTGACCACTCATGCATAACATCTTGTGTAGAGTTTTTTGGGGAAACATCAAATCACCCAGGTGACTCAGTCCCCCTATAGTCCAGATTTGTTGCCCTGTGACTGTTGACTTTTCCCAAAACTAAAATAACCTTTGAAAGGGAAGATACAGAGGGCCCAGAGACATATGAAAAGATGCTCAGCATCACTAGCCATCAGAGAGATGCAGATTAAAACCACAATGAGATAGCACTTCACACCAGTCAGAATGGCCATCATAAACAAATCAACAAACAGCAAGTGTTGGAAAGGATGTGAAGAAAAGGGAACCCTTGTGCATTGTTGGTAGAAATGCAGACTGGTGCAGAATTCCACACTGTGGAAAACAGTATGGAATTGCCTCAGAAAACTGAAAAAGGAACTGCCTTTTGACCTGGCAATTCTACTGCTGGGATTATAACCTAAGAACCCTGCAACACCAATTCATAAGAATGTATGTATTCCATTGTTCATAGCAGCACAATTTACAATAGCCAAGTGCTGGAAGCACCCTAGGTGCCCATCAGTAAATGAATGGATCAAAAACTATGGTGCACTTACACAATAGAATACTATGCAGCAGAAAGAAAGAAGGAGCTCCTATCCTTTGTGACAGCATGGATGCAACTGGAAAGCATTATGTTAAGCGAAATAAGCCAGGCAGTGAAAGACAATTACCGTATGATCTCACCTTTAACTGGAACCTAATCAACAAAACAAACAAGGAAGCAAAATACAACCAGAGACATTGAAATTAAGACCAAACTGACAATAACCAGAGGGGAGGTGGGAGGGGATAATGGGGGGAAGAGGGGAAGGGTTTTCAGGAACAACTATAGAAGATTCATTGATAAAACCAAGGGGTGTGCAATCAGGGTAGGGAGGTGAGGATGGCTGGGGTCAGGGGGGAGTGGTGAGGGGTAAATGTAGACAACTGTACTTGAACAATAATTAAATTTTTAAAAAAGGGAAGAGATTCAGACTGTGAATAGATTCAGGAAAATATGATGGGACAAGCTGATGGTGATTGGGGAAACTGTATGTGTTCCCAAGGTGCCTATTTTAAAGGGGACTGAGGCTTCATTGTCCTATGTACAATATTTCTTGTATCTTTCTCAATAAATGTCTCTGTTTTTCATATAACATGGCTGTATACCCTCTGGACAGACGTCATATATGTCTGGAAATATCTTCTTTCCCCTGTATCTAATGCTAGTTTACCTAGGTATGGAATTCCAAGGTCAAAATTATTTTCTTTCAGAGCTTCAATGCATTATTCCATTCTCTTATACCTTCCAATGTAACTAATGAGAATTCTGATATCATTTTGATTTATATTCCTTTGTATATGATTTTTTATCTTGGAATACATTGAGGATGTTCTCTTCATTTTTTAAAAGATTTTATTTATTTATTTATTTAGAGGGTAAGGGAGGGAGAAGAGAGGGAGAAAAACATCAATGTGTGGTTGCCTGTCACATGCCCTACTATTGGGCACCTGGCCTGCAACCCAGGCATATGTCCTGACTGTGAATTGAACTGTCAAGCCTTTGGTTTTCAGGCCGGCACTCTATCCACTGAGCCACACCAGCCAAGTCAAGATATTCTCTTAATTCTTGATGTTTGAATTTTATACTTTCTTTGTTGTTCATTTTAATGTGCAAACTTAGATGTTGCTTTAATTCTAGGACATTTTGTTTTTTTAGAAATGTTTCTTCTATTTCTCATTTGATCGTTATCCTTTGCTTGTATTAGCTGTTTTTTTTTTTCTAAAATTCCAAATAAATTTTGGAACATCTGCACTAATTTCCTAACTTTTCTCTAATGGTTTCCATCTCAGATATTTTTCATTTTTTTCTTTGCCTCAATTTTTTCTAACAATTCAATGAATTTTTTTGAGTTTTACAATTAAAAATTTGAATTTCTAATACATCTCTATTTGTATTTGATCCTTTTTTATAGCAACCTGGTCTTGTTTTATGGATTGTATTATTTCTTAAATATTTCTGAGGGCAGAAATATTTGTTACTTAGATTTTATGTGATTCCTCTAGGATTAATTGTTCCATTTTTTTCATGTTTGTTTTACCAAAGAGGGGAAGGTGCTTTTCCTCAAACCTGTACTATCTCTCAGTTGTTCATTTGTAAATGGAAGACACTTGTAAATGGAAGACAAAGCAGATTAGATTTATTTTTTGTTTACATGCTTGTTTCCCCAACAGTTTTATTCTTTGAATGCTAGATATCACTATTGGCTTTATGTATGTGGGAAAATATATAATGGGCGGACTAGTTTTACTTTATTTTGTGGCTGAAAAGTGAGCAAGCACTCCTATTCCCCATTATAAAATTAGGAAGGCTTTACTGTGAGATTCCAATATCCATGTTAATTAAGAGAATTAGGTATTTTCAGGCAGATTACAACAGTTTTTTTTTTATAATTTAGATCTCTGATTTTAACCCAAGATTAAATTTCATAACTTCACATGTGCAGGGCATGACAAGTTTAAGTGTACCAAAATAATCAATTTAACAGTCACCCTGTTTGTCACTCCTTGTATTATGCTGAATTGAAGCCTTTTTATTATACTACCTCCTGTTCTGTAGCTTTCTTCTGTGTCTGTACTGGGCAGTAGCTCTTGATGTAGTTTATCCATTGGTAAGATCCATGTCTTCCATAATTCAGAAATTCACATGCATTTCAAATATATTAATGCCTTGTCCTCTCATCATTGCTATGCTGATGAATTTATTTCAGTTTTTCCTCCTTTACTGACATTTCCTTGAGGCATTTGAATGAAAGGGAGAAAACTACATATGTTCAATAAATATATCATTTTTTAAAAAGTCAATGCTACTTATCTACTAGTTGTCATAGAAAACATATACTATTGTAGGGCTTGCAAGCTACTGGTTATGACAGTAAGTTTATTGAAGGCTGACTGATATCTCAAGGATAAAGGCAAAAGCAACCAATGTGATAGGTATTTTATTATGCTACCTTGTGCATGTATGTGTAATTTTACACTCATGTTAAGAAGCAAAGATAAATATCTCTATATTTGGACTACATATTTCATTAAATATGAACCAAGTGTAACTGTTTATCAATATTTACAGGCTAAGTACATTACTACTACTGACAATCTTGCTTTTGGAAACCTTCTTGTCTCCTTTGCTCATTGTAGTTGATATTCATGCATGTATTCATTCAACAAATATATTTATTAAATGCCTATAATGTGGCATCATTATATTACGTGCTAAGGATACAACAGTGAAAAAGAGAGATCTCTGATTTATGGAATTTACAGACCAAGGTAAAAATACATAACAAATGATTAAGCAAACAAATAATTAAATAATGATAAATTTTATGAGTGTGTATGTACAAAATCAGTTACATAAGAAGAAAGTAAATATGCCCTGATCAGTATGATTCAGCTGGTTGGGCATCATCCTGCAAAGAGGTTATAAGTTCAATTCCCAGTCAGGGCACATGCCAGTGTTGCGGGTTTGGTCCCTGATCAGGGCACATACTAGAGTGAGGCAACTGATCAGTGTTTCTCTCACATTTTGATGTTTCTCTGACTCTCTTCCTCCCTTCCTGTCTCTGTAGAAAGAAAGGAAAAGAAAGAAAGAAAGAAAGAAAGAAAGAAAGAAAGAAAGAAAGAAAGAGAGAAAGAAAGAGAGAAAGAGACAAAGAAAGAAAGGTGCTCATGTAGAAAATATAGACTGTTATAAGAACAAAAATGATTCAATTCCCTACCACCCATAGTAGAAGAAATTGACAAATTGAAAAATATTACTAAAAGGATCTTTTCCACTGTCTAGAAATTGCTGATTAAACTTTATGTACCAGGTTTTATGTACTGGTTGTAACTCAACATATGACATTCAAAAAGAAGCTAACATTATATCATTATTTATCCTGAAGCTATCAATAAATCTGTATACATCTCATCAAAAAAATGTATGAAGAGTAGTGAATAAAAACAGCACTGGCTGGCATGGCTCCGTGGATTGAGTGCTGGCCTGTGAAACAAAGGGATACTGGTTTGATTCCCAGTCATTGTACATGCCTGGGTTGTAGGTCAGGTCCCCAGTAAAGGGCAAACAAGAGACAACCACACATTTATGTTTCTCTCTCTCTCTTTCTCCCTCCCCTCAGTCTAAAAATAAAACAAATAAAATATTTTTAAAAGGACTTAAAAACAGTAGTGAATAAAACAATTTTCACTTACCAAAAATGTGCCAGATCAAATGATTGAAGGAAGGAGAAAACCTACAAAAATATATTACTATAGAGACATTAATGAACTTTAAAATGATGCATTGTGAACTTATCCTGTGAAAGTGGCTATTTGCCAGTCATAGTAATAATACCTTGTGTACCAAATAGCATATCTGTGGGTCAGAACAAAGTTTATTTCAAAGCAGTCAATATTTCATTATCACTTTTGCTTTTATCCCTTAATTTTTCAAAGTTTTTCTTAAGCACGTTCTCATCAATCAGACTTAAAGTGTCTTACTAGAATGTGTAAAGACAGCAGACCAATCATAAATTACAATACTATAACACTAACTGTCTGACTTTAAAACATTTTCACATTAAATGCAAATTGGTACAAGTTCTTTCCTCATCCTTCCTTTTCCCCACCCTTCTGGTCTGCCTACCATCACTGCACACTTTTTGGTACTAACTCTACATCTTATGGGAGCACACAGGAAATCTTATATATTTTAAAACTATGAAGTAAAGAAATTTTTGCTCCTTTTTTACCTATATTTTCTTTCATGACTTTAAATAAATCTTGACCTTGAGAAAAGTTTCAATTTGTTTCTCCATAAAGACATGTGCTCAGAAAGAAAGTCTCTAAAATATAAAGCTTTAGAAAAAGAGAGTGAGAAAAAGAGAGAGAGAGAGAGGGAAAGAGGGAGAGGGGGGAGAGAGAGGGGGGAGAGAGAGAGAGACATTGATGTGAGAGCAACATCCATTGGTTGCCTCCCATACTCACCCCAACCAGTGATTAAATTCTCAACCTAGTTATGAGCCCTGACAAGAAATCAAACCCACCATCTATGTATGTGCTGTGACCAGGAATTGAACCTGCAACTTTTAGGTGTACAGAACAATGCTCCAACCAAGTGAGAAACCCAGCTAGGGCTAGACTGTGCATTTTTCTTTTTACACAAATCATCTATGTCAGTTTTGGACATAATGGACACTAAAAATATTTCATAGAATTACAAATAACAGAACTAGAAAATGTCATAAGTATTCATATAATTCAAGAAACTAAAATTCCAGTTATGACACTGTGAAAATTAAGATCAAAACCAGCTTCCATTTTTAATCTTCATGAATACAGAAACTATTCAAGTTAAGTTCCTCTTTTTGTACCATAGACTCAGTTTTCAACTTCTGTGAGAAATTCTGGTATTTTGGTTTGAAAATACCTATATACTTTGTTCTTCCTGCTTTTTAATTCAGTGTTGACTGCAATTATAAATTTAATATTTCCTACAGGCATTTTTAATTTCAGGCAGTCTCATCAAAATTGTGGAGAGGAATCTTAATATCCAGGATTGTGCTTCATCTTTGAAAGATGGTATGATATTTTATTTTCCATAGAAAGGGGATCTAACACAAGTCAAAGCATAAGAGAAATATCTGGTTCTAGCCATGATAGAATAATAGAAACCACACATGCCTTTCTAACATGAATAACTAGAAAACTGGGCAATAAATATGAAACCAACTATTTAGAAATTGATCAAAGGACAGCACAGGACTAGGACCCAAGAGATAACAGAAACAAGAGATGATTATTCTGGCTCTATGCTGGGAGGCACTTTCTAAACCAGGGTATATAAAAGGAAAACCTAAGTATAGTGTGGCAGAAGTTTATGACAGAGGTTCATTTATCTGAGGGGACAGAAATAGGATTTTGGAAGATTGCTGGGGATAGAATTTGTAGGGCTCTGTACTGGAAAGGTGGCAGGTTTACAGCAAAGAGCTCCAAAATTCTGCATAAGGATCCACTTGCGTGTGTTGCTGAATATTAAACCACACATGAATAGAATGAAACAACATGAGGTGAGACAAATAACAAGTGAGAAGCTACAAACTAAGGACTTCACACAGATTGGGGAGAATTTCAAATTCTGAACAGCAAGATCTGTTAGTTCTAATTGAATGGCCAAGATATTTGGTAGAGAAGAAAGGAATGTCATACTGTAGTAGGAATGCTAAACTAGCAGTAAAGACTATGTAGAAACACTCTAAAAAGGCTTAAAAGAAAAACTCAAAGGGATCAATCCATTGAACAAGTATCTTAATTACCTGCTATAAAAAGTAAAACATTAAGATAACATAAAAGCCACTACTCAAGCATGTATAATTACAGTGACCAACATCCAATAAAAATTCATAGGTGAAGAAAAAAATAAGACCCATGAGCAGAAAAAGGACCAATCAATGACAAAAGAAGTTGAAATCCCATACATGATGAGTTAATAAAAAGAAAGTGTAAAATAACTAGTGTAAAACTACTGTAAAAATAAACATAATTAGAGGAAAAATGGAAGATAAGAAAAGAACCAAGTAGGACTTTTTAAGATAAAAACTATAATATTTAAAGTGAATATATAGCAAATGGGCTTAAATCAGACACTGCAGAAGAGAAGTTCAGTGTATCTGAATACCTGGTAATAAAAACTGTCTAAATAGAAGCACAGAAAAAAAAAAAACAAAAAACCACTGAAAACACAGAACTGAGCCTTAGTGACACATGATAAAATATCCAGAAACTTAATCTACATGTAATTCAAACTTGCTTTTATATTTTTTCAGTGAAAATCTATCCAGAGGCATGAAGGTCAAAGTAATGCCAGACATTTGATCAGAATCATAGCAATCATTAGATAAAAAAGTGTCAAAGAAGAAATCTATATCCAGTAAAAACAGCCTTCAAATGTGAAGGCAAAATACCACTTCAGACAAAAATACACTGATATAATTTGTGGTCATCAAATCTTCATTACTAAAATGTTGAAAGAAATTTTCAAGCACAAGGAAATAATAACTAATGGAAACCTGTTTTCTACAGTAAGGAATGAAGAAGTTGTAAATACACAGGGAAATGTAAGAATCTCATTTTCTTTACTTCTTTAAAGGATAACTGATTGTTTAAAGTAAAAATAATATCAAGTTATTGTGCTTTTTAAAACATGTTGAAATCAGAAGCATACTATTATAAAGATCTCATATTATGTATTAGTGGTATAATAGCATTTGAAGGTATTCTGTGAACATGTAAATGTACATATTGCAAAACAGAACAAAATATATGGGACATGTAGAAAAAATACAATGGTAGTTTCAAATGCAATTCTATTACTAATCACATTAAAGATAAATTGCCTAAATACTCCAGTTAAAAGATGGAGATAGATTAAAAAGGACAAATGGTATGACCTACAATGTGCACTTCAAAGATAAAAATAGATAATTTCAGTGTAAAAGAGTGAAGAAAGATAACACCACAAAAACACTATTCCTAACATAAATGGAGTGGCTTTATCAGACAAATTTGACTTCAGGACAAAAAATATTGCCAGGAGAAAGACATTTCCTAATAATAGTAAGTAAATTCACCCAGAGAATATAAAAATCCAAAATGTGTATATACCTAATTATAGAGGTTTAAAATACATGATAAAGCTAAATGGAGAAATTTTAAAAATGCCAAACTGTGGTTGGAAATTCCAAAATTCTTTTTTTTTTTTTGTAATCAATAGAAAAAGTAGACCAAAAACCAGGATGATAAAGAAAAGGTCTGAACAGCACAAAAATCCACTTGACCAAATGGAAGCCTCATGGAATATTTGCCCAACAAAAGAAGACAACAGATTTGTTTTAAGTACATATGAAATAACTATAAAATGAACCTCAAAAAAATCTTGATTAGCTCTGGCTGGTGTGGCTCAGTGGATTGAGTGCTGGCCTGCAGACCAAAGGGTCACTGGTTCAATTCCCAGTCTAGGACACATGCCTGCATTGCAGGTCAGGCCCCCAGTAGCAGGTGTGCAAGAAGAAACCACATATTGATGTTTCTTTCCCTCTCTCACCCTCCCATCCCCTGTGTCTAAAGATAAATAAATAAAATCTTTTTAAAAATCTCAACTGATTATAAAGTAGTGAAATTATAAAAATAATGTTCTCTAACCACAATAGAATTAAATTATAAGTCAATAACAGAAATAATTTCCCAATTACACATAGCTCTAATGGCAGAAAGCTAACCTTATAGGCTTAGTGTTAGCAGAAATAGATGGAGGCCAGCAGAGTGGTTTGAATTTAGGAGTCAATCCTAAAAGCAAGAGGAAAAGTAAAAGTAAAATCAAGAGTAAAGAGTGAGAGTAAGATCAAAAAAAGAGTAAGCTAAAATTACCCAAATCATAAACCAACTACAAAATTATCCATGTCCAGGGGAGAATGTGTAGGGGTCAAACTTAAAAGAAGTATTTATGGAAGGTCTTAAGAACGGAACAGATGCTCAGCATCACTGGCCATCAGAGAGATGAAAATTAAAACCACAGTGGGATACCACTTCACACCAGTAACAATGGCCATCATAAACAAATCAACAAATCAGTGTTGGAGAGGATGCGGAGAAAAGGGAATACTAGTGCACTGTTGGTGGGAATGCAGACTGCTGCAGCCAGTGTGGAAAACTGTATGAAATTTCCTCACAAATCTAAAACTGTAACTACCTTTTGATATGGCAATCCATCTGCTGTGATTATACCCTAATAATCCTGAAACACCAATTCAAAAGAACCTATGCATCCCATGTTCCTTGCAGCACAATTTACAATAGCCAAGTGCTGGAAGCAACCTAAGTGCCCAGCACTAATTGAGTGGATCAAAAAACTATGGTACATTTACACAATGGAATATTATGTAGCAAAAGAAAGAAGGAGCTCCTACTCTTCCCAACAGCATGGATGAAACTAGAGAGCATAATGCTAAGTGAAATAAGCCAGACAGTGAGAAACAAATACTATGTGATCTCACCTATAAGTGGAACTTAATCAACAAAACAAGCAAGCAAAATACAACTAAAGAAATTGAAATAGTGAATGAACTGACAGTAAACAAAGAGGAGGTGGGAGAGGGATAATAGGGGACAATAGGGGAAGGGCCATCAAGGAACATGTATAAAGGATACATGGAGAAAGCCAAAAGCGGTGGGTGCGAGGGTGGGAAGCAGGGATGGGTGGGCTGATGGTGTGTGGTGGGGTGAAAACAGAAACAACTGCACCTGAACAACAATAAAAAAAGGCTAAAGAGATTGGATGCAAGTTTTTAAATTAAGGGAACAAGTTAAACTCAAAAAGGCATACAAAGGCACCTATATTTTAATTTAATAAAAAGTCAGTAGAAACAACCTTACAGAGATATATCAATTTGCAACCACAAAAAACAATTTTAATGTCAGGAAAATAAACCGCCACAACAAAAAAGTATTTAGGAAACAGTGGCTTCACCTTTAAAAGTTTAATCACTCATTCATTGCATGCAATCATTTCTTAAAACTCTACTCGGTCTGTCTTAATTTGTTTTCGATAAGCCACTAATATTGTTCTTATCATTCCTCTTTAAAGCTTCTTATATTGTTTTTTCTCTTTCTACAGTGTTACCATTCAAAAGGGATTTCAGTTGAGTAAAGGAAAGAATGGCTAAAAATTCCATTGATTAACTGTTAACCAGAGAGCATTGTGGACTCTTTTGAAAGGTATATGTGGTATGGTAACAGATTAGAGTGGGAAAAGAAAGAAAGAAAATAAATGTAAATATTAGTGAGCTCATTTCCCCTGCAGAAGTATTGATTTTATTCATCTTACTT
>PVIA01015064.1:0-24115 GCA_004024845.1 Tonatia bakeri
CGCCCAGCCCGGGCCCCTTCTGGCGTCTCACCGTCAGTTCATTCAATATCTGGATAACTTCTGATGCCCTATTTTCATAAACGCTGCGATATCCGTGGTCTCCTAGTCTGTTTCTCCTCAGATCGGCCAAATTCTCCCCTGTGCGCTGGAGAGGGGGATCCAGACTCCTCCTCTCAAGCCGCCATCTTCCGCTCGTCTCAAGATTTTCTTTATATATTCAGTTGTTATGTTGGGTGCATATATATATTCAAGCATATATCCTCTTACTGGATCCATCCTTTAGTATTATGTAGTGATTTTCCTTGTCTCTTGTTATGGCCTTTGTTTTGAAATCTATTTTGTCTGATATAACTATTGCTACCACAGCTTTTCATTATTGTTGTTTCCATTTGCATGAAATATTTATCCCTGTTTTTTTCACTTTCAGTCTGTGTAGGTCTTTTGTTCTGAGGTGGGTCATTGTAGGCAGGATATGTGCAGGTCTGTTCAGCTACCCTATGTCTTTTGCTTGGATAATTTAATCTATTTACATTTATGGTTATTATTAATAGGTACTTGTTAATCGACACTTTATTTTTTATACCTATGCTCCTCTCTCTCTCAATTTCCTTTTTTCTTTCTCCTTCTTAAAGCAGGACTTTTTTTATTATTGTTATTCAACTACAGTTGTCCCCGTTTTCCTCCACCATGTGCCCCTGCCCCTTTTCTTGCAATGCTGAATTGGTGGTAATGAACTTCTTTATTTTTTTTAAATTTGGGAATCTCTTTATTTTGCCTTCAATTTTGAATGCTAACCTTACTAGATAGAGTAGTCTTGGTTGTAAGTCCTTGTTTTTCATCACTTTGAATATTTCATGCCAACCTCTTCTGGCCTAAAATGTTTCTGTTGAGAAATCAGCTGACAGCCTCATGGGATCTCCTTTATAGGTGATTAATTGTTTTTCTTTTGCTGCTTTTAAGATTCTCTGTTTTTAACCTTTGTCATTTTAAAAAAGATTTTATTTATTCATTTTTAGAGAGAGGGGAAGTGTGGGAGAAAGAGAGAGAGAGAAACATCAATGTGTGCTTGTCTCTCATGTGCCCCCACTGGGATCTGGCCCACAATGCAGGCATGTGCCCTCACTGGGAATCAAACCAACGACCCTTTGGTTCTCAGGCCTGCACTGAATCCACTGAGCTACACCAAACAGGGCTAACCTTTGTCATTTTAATTATGATGTTTCTTGGTGTGGTTCTTTTTTGGTTCATCTTGATTGAGATTCTCTGTGCTCCTGAATTTGTGTGACTTTTTCCTTCACCAGTTTAGGGAAGCTTTCAGTCAATATTTCTTCAAACAAGTTCTCTATCCCTTGCTCACTCTCTTCTCCTTTTGGTACTCCCATATGATGCAGATGTTATGACTGATGTTGTTCCAGAGGTCCTTAGACTTTCCTAATTTAAAAAAATTCCCTCTTTTTCTGATGCTCTGTTTGGGTACTTGTGTTATCCTGGCCTTCAAATTGCTGTTTGAATCTCTGCTTCATCTAATTTGCTTCTAGTGTATTCTTCATTTCAGATGTTGTATTTTCATTTCTGACTGGTTCTTATGTATGCAATTGTTTTTTAATACTTACTATCTCTTTGTTTAAATTCTTACTGAGATCATTCATTTTTCTCCCCTAAGGTCCTTGAGCATCCTTATAACCATTGTTTTAAAGTCTGCATTTGTATCTTGGTTGCTTCTATTTCATTTAATTCTTTTCCTGTTGATTTCTCTTATTATTTCATTTGGGAATTTTTTTTGTTTCCCCATTTTTTCTCTGTGTATTAGGTAGATCTGCTGCGTAGGTAGGTATCTTGTGGAGCTCAGTGGCACAATCTTCCAGATCATCTCAGTTCAGTGCTACACAAATGTTTCTTGTTTGTTAGGTGCACCGCCCTATTATAGTTGTGTCTTGAATGCCGTTGGCCTTTTCATGGGTTGAGTTAACAATTTAGGCTGGCTGACTATACATGTAAACTTTGATCGCCCTGTTTAAGTGACTTTTCAGGGGCTTTCCCTTGAGGCAGAGCTGTTCCCAACAGGTCCTGGTGCCTTTTGGAATCCTTCTTTGGATGTGCCACTTTTGTTGCTAGTTGAGTCAAGATCTGATGTTCCCTGAAGCCCACCACATGTTGTGCTGGTTCTGGTTCCATCTGGGTGGGGTTCAGGTACAAGCCAATGTGTATAACTGGCCTGAGCTACCTGTTCTGAGATACCACATTATTCACTCTTTGTGACTGTGTCTACCGGGCCTGGAAGTGCATGGGAGGAGCCAATCTGTGTGCAAGGGTTTGCTTTCTCCAGCTTAGAGATGGAGGCAAGTCTATAAATGTTTGAAGCTCCCTGAGGTCTGCCTCCACCTGAGAGCTACTCCACCTCCCCCATAGATTGCCTGGTCTTCCCCCAGAGTCTTCTGAAGAAAGACTATAGAGTGGATCCAGGCCAGCCAAAATGCACAGACCCTTCCACAAGTCACAAGTCCAGTATGGCAGGGTGACTGGAGTCAGGAGGATGGGGCTAGTCAGTTTCCTATTTGGGGGCTGCTCTATCAGGTACTCAATGAGGGTAAAGTAGCCCCTAGTCTAGAGCCAAGCCACTCAGTCTCTGCCAGAGTCTCCAAGTCTAACTCCTTCAGGAGGAGCATGCTGCAAATTCAGGTTAGATAAAGCCAATGGTCATCTCTGTCATAGCAAGCTCAGGATGTAAGCCAGAGCCTCCAGAGTTCAGGAGGATAGATCAAAAAGTCTCACATTGGAGGCCAAGCACTTTGTTCTAGTCTCAGACAATAGCCTTCAAGGACAACATACTCTGAATTCCCCAGCTCTGAGCAGCACACCCTTTGTCCCCCAGAACTGAACTCAGTGGGGATGGGTCACCAGGACTTGGGAGGGCTGATTCAAACAGTTTTCCATTGTGAATATTGCTGGCAAGCTTGTAGGATGGGATTGAATACTTCTTCCCCTTCCTGGGATAGCATGGGCTAAGCTCACAGGGGAGATGGGGCTGGCTGCCCTGTGATGTAGCCACAAAACCCAACACCCGCCTGTCTCACTCCTGGACAAAAGCCTCCATGGGAGACAGCTTGAAAGTCCCAGCTCTGTGCAGCACTGTGATTTCTGCATGTAATTGAACTCAGCAGAGCAAGACCACAGAGTGGCAGGACAGGCCCAGTGATTCAACAGGTTGGAGGTGCTAGCTGTGCATTCAAGATGGGAAAGAATAGTTCCTTTTAAGTTACAGTTAAATCTCTGTCTCTGCCAAGAGCTTATTCAGAAAAAGAGATCACCAAAAATCCTGCTAGATGCAGGGCCTGAGCACAGCAGAGTAATGTCACCAGAAGGTGGAGGACTGGGGAGCAGTATATCCCTAGACTGATGCTTTATTTTATTATATTTTATTTTATTTTATTATTTTTTTATCCTTATTTGAGGATTTTTTTTTTTTTGTTGCTGAGAGAGAGAGGGAGGGAGAGAGAAAGAAACATTGATGTGAGAAACATCAAGAGGTTGCCTCCCACACATGCCCAGACTGGGTATTGCACCTGCCACCCAGGTAAGTACCCTGACCAGGAGTTGAACTCACAATCCTTTGGTTGCAAGACGATGCTCAAACCAGCTGAGCCATACTGGCCAGGGCCCCAGGCTGATACTTTATAAATAGCAGTTCTCAACCCTGGGAAGATGGTATCTGGGTCTCTAGCAAATTCCCATTTCTCCCTGATGGACTGAATCCCTACTGATTCTCACTGCCAGATATTATGTGGGCTCCTATTCCCATCTCAGTTTGCTCTGTATTAGGGATCCCTGAATGGAGTTGAGATACTTCTTGAAGTGTGGAGTTTTGCAACCAGGATATCCCTCTGGCTTCTCAGCTACCACATGTGGGTATGGGAACCAGAACTTTCTGCATCTCTGCACTTCTTACTAGTCTCAATGTGGCTGCTTCTGTGAACCCTTGGTAATAAAATTTCAGTTCAGCTAGCTTTTAGTTGGTTATTCAGGTTGATTGCTCTATAATTTAGCTGTAAATACAATTTGGCACTGGAAGCAAGTAAGCATAACTTTCACCTACTTTGAAGACATCTTGGAATCCCTAGCTCATTGTTTTTCAGTCTATTATCTTGGATATAACTTTACATTTAAGAATTTGCTCTTTCACATATATTCCTCTATGTGAAATAGAGGGATAAATGTATTAGGTATCACAACAGTTTGCAACAGGTCAGGTGACTCAATAAAAAATTAAACTCTTTTTTTTTGAACCTTTATTAGAAAGCCCTCCAAAATACCTGTCTTTTATCTTATGCATATATTTTTCACTCTTTCTTAGCATCCATCTCCCTCTTAATTTTTATTTGTGCCTTTTCCTGCATAGACTAATTTTGCTTGGGTTGTTTATGTGTAACTGTACAAGAAATTCAAATTCCTTTGTATCCCATACTCATGGCTCAAGTCAACTAAATTTGACAGCCTTCAAATAACTTTTAAACTATTTTTACTGAAGTTCTATTAGAATAAAGAAAGTTTTCAAATATATGAGTTAAAGTAGTCTTTGTTTTATCGAGCACCACTTATGTATCTAATTTCATTCAGGTGCTTTAGACACAGTGATAAATATATCATTTTTTAGCCATCTTAGAATGTATGAACAAAGGATTCGGGCTATATATAACCCTGGAAGTTATACAAATGTTGTTGTTCTTGATAATATGCATCTATAGGTGTAGACAGACATATAAATTCAGTATATATATTCTTGAGAAAGAAGTATGAAAGAAATGGATCACAGGTTCTAATTTGGTAATAATAAATGCATCACCAGTGTATGAAAAATAAATGTAAAATCAAACAACTGGGAAGATCTTGAACTTCTCAAAACATGCAACATAAAATATTAAAGATGTTACTCTATTATAAAATCTTAATATAAAAATATAGGGACTTAGGGATCCTGTTGTAATTTTACATATTTTTGTGTATATTTATAGTGTAATCTACTTGGAAAACTATTCACAATACAGTTTAATAATTTAAAGTTTGTATTTAATAATATTATTCCTTTAAATATTTAACAGAATAATTTAAAAGAAAATAATGATGTTTGTGAATAAAAATGTGTGTTGCATATTTGTCCCTAATAAAACATAATTTGGTAATGTTATAGATTACTTTTCAATATAGCAAAATGGTAAAATTGTTTTTATACTTCCTTTCTTAAATTGTATTACTAATCTCTTCTGCAAAGGTCAAAACCTTACCATACTCTGTTCATCTGTAATCATAGACACTCAAATTAAATGATTATCTATGACTTCTCTCAGTTGTAAACTTCAGCATTTCTTATTCCCATTTACATCTGAGTTTCCTCCTATGAAAGATGCAATGAAAATATTCTGTTTACAGATTACAATGAGTAGAAATTTTAATTGAATACAGTATTTAGAAGAATTAGCAGGGCAAGTATTAAATGGTTTCATACTGCAAAGCCCCAGCAGTGTGAACTCTGAACCAAAGGATCTATTGAAGTTTCATTTTAATCAGTATGTTTAGTTATTATGATGTCTAACATACAAAAAAAAAAGGAAATAATAAAATTCAATTTTATTTATTCACTCAGAAGCAAAATTCATTTTAACTCAGGACATTGGTTGAATCTGAGAATAGATGGTGTATAATGGGCTGAACATCGATTCCTTTTGCATTTTATGCTTTGTGATTTTTCCTCTAAAGATTACACACAAAGAGAGCTGATTCTACTCTCTGTTAATAAGCTACTTCAACAAAATCTCCACATAAAATGCAGTTTAAAGTCTCTATAGTATTTGCAGCAATTTAGCAAGATTGAAACAATTATGTTTTTAATGGGATTTGAAAATAATAGTTTGGGTGCTTACAACAATGTTTGACAATCAGCTATTGTGTACCAAACGACTGATATTTGAGGTAGTAGATATGAAACAAATTTACCTTTATAAAATCTTTACATTACTTAAGTATATCAGACTTTGTCAGATTAAAAAGAGTAATTCACTTTTGTGAACAAAAATTTAGCTCTGCTTTCATGATATCAGTGGAGCTTATTAGGAAATCACAATGATTGTTAAATAAACAGGGTAGAATATTGATGTGGATGCATTAAGTGCTTGATTTTTGTTGTTTTATTTAGCCTGTGATTTTACATGTGTAGAAATTTGCTGCTATCTGGTAGGTAACACACTTCACTCTCTTTCTAAGTAATTCACCAGTGCATGACACCCCTTTTATATGTCTTTGAGATCATTTTACCACATAATTAAAATTATGATGTGCATTGAATTTGTATAGATTTTATTAATGTTTGAACATATTGATGATAATTCACACATTTAGAAGTCTAGTAATGTAAAGGATACAATGATACTCACACTAGGATATTATGTTAAATCAAATATAGAATAAAAATGACCAAACTCTATTTGAGTCACAAAAGCACTCAATAAGCATTACTGTCTTTATCTTTATCCTGGGCATTGTACAACTACAACCACTTAAAAAAAAGGGAAACAAGACATGAAATAAAGATCTGTTATAATGAAAATTATAATCTCAGATTGTATTTCAACCACTTTCATAGTTTTTCACAGTAAGAATGTATTTTAATTATTATGTTAATATACAGAGTTCCTAAGATATGAATGAATATATTTTGCTGTGTTTGTTTTGTTAATTAAGCATTATCCCATCGTTTATTTTTTTCTAGAATAAACTGTGTAAAGCAGAAGTTTGTTTTGTTTTCTTAAATATTTGATAAGAATTTCTGATAAGCTGCAAGGCCCTATATTTGTATTTTAGAGGGTGTGTTTATATGTAGGCATTTTACTTGAAATCCTAATGAAAAGTTTTTAATGCACAATGAACTATTCCTGATTTAGCTTAAGTAAGTTATATGTTTCTAGATATTTCTTCAGTTTAATTCATATAAATTTAAGACTGGAATCGCCATCCCCCAATCTGTGAGTTGTAAAGTATTTAAATCATAGATTTTTTAAAGATGATTATTAACTTAGTTCATATAAATATAGTAAGGATTCAAAAAATATTGGCTCCTAATCTTGTCAATAGAATAATGAAGATAATAGACTTTTTAACCCTCTTATTAAACAAAACTACATGGAATTTCATTTACCACTGAGCAAAGTAAAAATATTACATTGAAGACAAATGTACTAAAAAAACAGAAAAAACAGTCATTGACTGCATATTTTATGTCAATCACTTTTATAAACTATCTCATTTCATTCTTTTAAGATTCTTGAAAAATATCTACTTTTGAGAAGTGGAGACTTCTTTGAAATCACATTACTAGTAACTGTTCAGTCCCTATGGGAACCCACAACTGTTGGTTTATACGTCCACTATTCTTTCTACTCCCTGCATGTAATCTCCACATCTCTACATCATCCAAATATTGTACTTGATTTAAAAGACTAGACAATTGAAGGTAAGTGATCAATAAGAATAATATACTAAAACTATATTTCATAAAAAGTGAATATCTTTTTTTTTTCCAATGAAAAGTCAAATCAAAAGCCAATGCAGGCTGGGTCTAGAGGAGTTCAGTAACCAGGGATATATTTAAATGAGCATGAATGAGTAGATTGTTTTGTATGAATGGTATACATTATATCATGTATTATGTCTCAGGTAATGGTTCCCAGACCTAGAGTGTGGTTTCTGATTTTTTTCCTTCCTCCCTCCCCCCCTCCCTCCCTCCCTCCCTCCCTTCCTTCCTTCCTTCCTTCCTCTCCTTCTTTCTTCTCTCTCTCTCTCTCTCTCTCTCTCACACACACACACACACACACACACACACACACACGAGGCAGAGTTTAAAGAAGAAAGAGCAGTAGTTTGAATGTTAGAAGACCTGAGTGCTGGTCTCTACCTCCCACATTTGATTAGATTAATCTGGACATGTCATTTCTGCATTTTGAGCCATTAGATCTTCAATTGTTAATTTAGGGGGTTGACCAAAATGACTTTTAATACCCCTTTATATTCACCATTTTATTTGACCTGATAATATCAAATCTCTCTGTATTTTTATTTTTTGTCTTCGACTCATAATATGCCAGTTAACAGATTGCTTTGATGACCAAAGGAGAAAAAACATATAAAAATATGGGAAAACAATATGTTATCATAAGCACAATGGAATATAAGCTCCCTTCCTGAAATTTGGCAGGTAGAGGCCGTGCTCTCCAGAATTACAGTGGCACAGAATAGAACACAGAAAGCAAGCTCATAGAAACACAATGGGAACAGCAAAAAAACATTATTTTTGCTCTTATGATCGTTGTGAGGGGGTTTTGGCAACATTTCAAATCTGTCAAGTCAGTTTGAATATTTTATAGTCATTGTTTGAAACATCATTACATTTAAATATAATAGAAATGTAATTTTAAGTGTATAAAATGCTTTAATGTATAAATATCTAAGAAACTAAAGAGTGGTCTAGTGATGGAATTTTAACGAAAATAATTAAAATGCTAAAGCCTCTTTATTCTCTTTATTGATAAAATGAAATAATATCATAAATGGAATGTTAAGAATAAATATTAATTGAAAGAAATGCCTGTTGCATTTATTTGTTACTGAAAACAAAGGAGATTAGTTGTGTCAGATTGACTACATTAAAAGGTATAAAAATCAGTTCTGTCCAAGTTCAGTGAACTTAAAAAACATATTTTTTAATATTTTAGGGGTATAACATTTTTGTATTTTTCATCTATTTAGGGATATGTGATATGAAAAAAACTAGGTATCAATTAACCACTGATTTGTTTATCTTCTATCTTCTGTATTTTGAGTAGTTTCTATTAAATCATTGAAAGCTCATGGGAAAAAATTCTCTTTTGTTACATTTTTATAGTAATAAATGATTTCATCTAGATTCTTATGATTATTTATGTTTTATTTTTCTGTATTTCTGTCTTCTTTTTTATTAATAAACATTTTCATTTAAATAAGAGTTTACATAAACTACTGCAAATCAAATATTTAACCAGAATATTTGCATTTTGTTGAGACAATTTTCAAAAGTTATCAATATCATTTAAATAATCAAACACTAAATAAAGCATTCCATAGTATAATTTTAATGGTAAAATAAAAACAACCTTAATTTAGGAGCAAGGAAAACTCTATTGTATAACAGTGTTCTAAAAGGTCTAACCTATTGGCTTTGCTAGTGGAATGTCTTGGGTGTCATATCAGACAGAACTAATGGATGAGAATCCCTGAGGTTAAGGTCTGTATATTTCCATCATTTTTAAACATCCAAGAGAAATTTAATGTATTCACAGGTTTTAAAACTCTTATTCTACATAAAAATAAAATTTAAATATAGTAACTCAATATTAATTAAAGTCAATATTAATTACATAAGAAATGTAATATATATTATATTGTATATCATATATATGAAATTGGTTTTCTAGAGCATCCATAAAATAAATTGAGACACTTTTAAAAATTGTTAGGCAATTTTATTTATTTATTTTTAAGGTTTTATCCATTTATTTTTAGAGAGAGGGGAGGGGTGGGAGAAAGAGAGAGAGAGAAACATCAATGTGTGCTTGTCTCTCATGTGCCCCCACTGGGATCTGGCCCACAATGCAGGCATGTGCCCTCACTGGGAATCAAACCAACAACCCTTTGGTTCTCAGGCCTGCACTCAATCCACTGAGCTACACCAAACAGGGCTAATCTTTGTCATTTTAATTATGATGTTTCTTGGTGTGATTATCTTTTGGTTCATCTTGATTGAGACTCTCTGTGCTTCTTGAATTTGTGTGACTTTTTCCTTCACCAGTTTAGGGAAGCTTTCAGTCAATATTTCTTCAAACAAGTTCTATATCGACACACCCCGTACTGGGGACCTGGCCTGCAACTCGGACATGTACCCGGTCTGGGAACCAGACCGGCAACCCTTTGGTTCATAGGCCGGCACTCAACCCAATGAGTCACACCAGACAGGGTGGGAAATTTTAAATGCAGGTATTTTAAAGAAGTATACTTTTAAGAAAGTCAATTTTTATATAATCTAGTAAAGTCACTTAATATTCTGGAAGATGTTTCCATTAAAGCAAGATTACTTTATTAAAACAAAAATGTAAAGTAAGTAGAAATATAATAAGAAATGTATGGAAAGTATAAGACAATTAATTTAAAGACATTTTTTAAGTCTTTCAAAAATGGAGTGGCATATACTTAAATCACATCACAACAAACATTTCTAAATACACATTAGATAAAAAACAGATAATATTAAGACAATATTGATAAATCTCACTATATTCATTTTTTAAATATGTAATTCAAAATTATCATAGATAAATTTTAAAATGAAAAAGAAACAGCATGTAAATAAATGAAGCATTTCTGACAGATGATGGAGATTTCATAAAGCACTCTTAAAATGACTAATCAGAAGACAAAACCACAAATGGAATGATTAACAAAGCCTACAATAAGTAATTTAGTAAAATAAGTGCAAATGGCAAATGGACACAGGCATAAATATTTAAATTCAGTCGCAATCAAAAATGGAATTTTAGCAAGAATGCAAACCAGTTATCTTATTCACTAATTTTGAAAAAAAAAATTAAAACTCTAATTTCCCAGGTGGAAGGTGAGGAGAAATGAACACTTTCAATCACCGCTGAGAGGCATATTAATTGCTAGAAACTTACTTTACTTCAATTTAGAAATATGTATCAGAAGGTCTGAAAGTGTTCATGTAATTTTATTTTACAATTCTACTCAGGGAAATGTACCCTGAGGTACTAGTATAAATATGTGCAAAAATTTGGTATAATGACAAGTGATATATAAGGTTTTTAAAAATTAGAATGAAAATCATAAATACCTACCAGGAAGAGAAAGATTAAATGATACATGAGTATACAAAAAACAAAATATTTATAAAAACAACATAAATACAAGAAAACAAAAGGAGACAATACATGGGTCTAATTCTGTGAACAACAATTAATAAATTCATTTTTTTCAGCTTGTGTTATCAAGAAAGTAGATGATTTGAATACTTTTGAATGTTCTAAGAATTGGTTTACATTGTATCATAGTAATATATTTCATAATAAGAAGTAATAATATCTGCAGATGTTTACTGTGAACTAATTTACTCCTCATAAAGGTTATTATTATCTCTGCTTATAAATGATAAATTTATCTGTTATTATTGAAAAAAGTAGGGTCTAAAGCTGGTAAATTTTCTCCTGAATATAACTGTATCTATAAGACAAGAAGTATCCACCACACTCTCAAAATAATTTATCTAAACAGTCTCTGTTTAGAATAAAACATATTCTTTAGAAGCACATATGCAATAACTGCAGAATTCTGTGACATTCTAGCCAACAAAAGATGCCTGAATAAATTCAAAAGAATTAATATAATAAGACTATGTTCTAAGTTTATAATGAAATACCTCACGTTTATTTAATAATTTTTCATATTCTCTATTTTGATATATTTGGAAAATAAAAATTAAGCTACTAAATCATACTTAAAATAATTAAGAATAAAAATAAATTATAAAATACTCAGATGTGAACAAAAATTATATATGTACATATACAAACTATATATATTAAATATGTAAGAAACATAACAATATGCAGTGAGAAAAAGAAATACATTCATTAAGAAATGTGGTGGGGCATGTGGGTGTGGTGGGGTGTAAATGGAGACAACTATATTTGAACAACAATAAAAAGAAGAAATGTGAAGGATTAATTGCAAAGATGAAGATTTACATCTATAACAGGAAAGTAAATTTAAGCAGATTAAAAGAAATGAAAAATAGAAAGTAATGACGTAGGAAAAAAGCAAAAGAGAAAAATTTAACCAAGAGATATTTTATGGAAATATTAGTAACTCTAGCAAAAGAAATTAAGAAAACAAAACAAAAAAAGGAAAAAAGAATAAGAAAGATTATACTATTAAAAAGCATACTACTGATAAAGGAATATTATAATGACCAGGACACATAATACTAATTTTAAAATTTGAATACAATTATTATATTTCTATAAAACTATATAAATTTCCAAATATTTTTAAAATTTAAATTGAAAACTTATATGGGCTTTTAATTTCTAAAAATATTTTAGCAATAAAAATATCCCTCTAAAGTTTCAGACCTTGATGATTCCATAAGTGAGCTACTTTTAACTTGTTCTGAAAAGGTATACACCATAATATAGTCCTGTGCATTCAACAAAATTAATGTAACCTTAATTTTAAAATCAGGGAAAATATAATAAAGAAAATTAACTTTCATTCATTGCTGGTAGAACAAAAAAATGCTATAGACACTTTGGAAAATAGTTTGGCAATGTTTTACAAAAGTAAACATACTATTACCATATCATCCAACCATTATACTCCTTGGGATACACCCAAATGAGTTGAAAACTTATGTCTGCACACAGCTGTTTACAGCAGCTTTATTCTAAATAACCAAAACTTAGAAATACCAAGATATTCTTTAGGTGAATGAATAAATTAACTGGTACATCCAGACAATAGAATGCTATTCAGTGCTAAAAAGTGCTATAAAGCCATGAAAAGAAAAAAAGACATGAGGAACCTTAAATACATGTATATTACTCAATGGAAGAAGCCAGTCTAAAAAGGTTACATTCTGTGTGGTCCCAACTACATTACATTCTGGAAAAGGCAAAATTACAGAGACACTGAAAAGATCAATGGCTGCCAGAGTTTAGAGTAAGAAGCGAGAATGAACAGGTGGAGCACACAGGACTTTTAGGACAGTTAAACTGCTCTGTATGATACTATGATGGTAGGTACATGTCGTTACATATTTATCCTAACCCACAGAAGGTACGATAACACCAAGGGTGAACCATAATGTAAAATATAGACTGAAAAATAACAATGTATTAATACAGGCTCATCAGTTATTACAAATGAACCAGCCTGATGGGGGAATACTGATAGCTGGAGAGCCTGTGCACATGTGTGTATAGGGTTATATGAAGAATCTCTGTACCTTCCTCTCAGGTTTACTGTGAACCTAAAACTGTTATAAAGCAAAATTTATCTTAAAAAGAAAATAAAAGTTACATTTCATTTATTACCAAACTGTAAATATCTTAATTTATGCAACAAATATTTATTTCTTATGTGTGGAGAAATGTTCTAGGCTCTGATATAAAGCACTGCATAAAAATTGGTCAAATTCTGGTCAACATGAAACTTAAAGTCTAATAAAAAGAAACAGATAATAAACCATCATAAAATATGCATTTGTTGAAATTAAAATTTGATAGAGAAAAATACATCACAGAAGACATATCAAGGTACAGTAATTTTTCCATTTAATTATGAATTAGACAATGAAGTTGATGCTGTGTATTAGTGCCACACATTAACCCTCACTTTAGTGAGTTGGCAGGGGGAAAGTAAATGTTGTCAGTTGTAGCTTTAGGAAGTTAGTGTGATTTAACCCTCTAATTTATCCCCTGGTCTTGTGTGTTTTTTCAATAGGTGTGACCATCCAGATCAGTTCACAATATTCCTTTTATTAACTGAGGCACATATTCCTCAGCTGATGTCAGTGTTGTCTAATAACAGCTCACAGTTTTCTTCTTTTCCAGAAAATTTCCCTTGGACAAATGTGAACTGCCTAGTCTAAGGCAACACTTGTTCTCAGGGAAAGATTTTACTTAGATAAATGAATAACTGAGATGGGTTTGAAAAATCAGATCTCCTCCTCCCAAGATGGGATTAATCTGTGAAATAATTTGTAGTACAGGACTTCCTAGTTTGAACGGGGTACTATAGAGTTCTGTCCCAATTTGGGACAAGTACCTGCCTAGCTTCAGAGCTCCTCTTAGGACTAGCTAAGGGGTTGGTTGTAATCACAGTGTGGATCTATTTTTCCCTCTCTGCCCAAATCTGAATCTTTCACTTTTTTAGAAGTGTGTTCGAATATAAGCAATAAATGTTCTGCAACCTTCCATCTCAAAGTCTGTTTCCAGGAAACCAACATACTCTGGAACCAAACTGAAGTTGACCGTTATTAAGCTTTTTCCATACCTTTGTTTAGCATTTCCCATGCATTATGATTTCCTTCACTCCCCTCTGAAAGCAATCCTCAATAAGCAACTCAGACATGCCTGTCTCAGGCTGTAATTCTAGGAAACTGACATAAAAGAGATCATATCTGATTCATGTCCTAAACAAACAAAAACAATCCAGAGAGTGAGGCACAGAATGACACGTAAACTAGGTGAAAGAACTTGGTTTAAAAAAACAACTAGATGGACAGTGTGACTAGAGCAAGACTGTGAGGTAGGTAGGAAATGAGAGAGTACAAGTGCCTTTGCAGTACTTTGGAAAGACTTAGCTAAACAATAATGGCAAAACATTGAAAGAACCGCAGGTATGGAGTTTGCTGGTATGTTTCACATTTTTAAAGAGTTATCCTGATTGTACCTACATAGCTAGACTATAGAAGGGAAGTGTATAATACCCCTGTCTATGTGTCTGTAAATTCATTATTGATAGAACTATCCCCTGAATGCAAAAATGGTTGGTCACCATCAAAAAAATCTATAAATCCAATTCACAATTTAAATAAATCTAAGAAGAAACAATATTATGCCTATCTCATTAGATCCAAAAAAACATGGCAAATTTCATATACTATTTGTGATAATAATTTTAGCTAATGAAGATTACAAGATGATTTATCAAATTTCATTTGCATTAAATCTTCAAGATATGTAACATAAATATAAAGGGCTATAAATCAGGATATTTTAGTCTATTTGGTTATCAAATACTCCCAAATCTCAGGGGATTAGCATAACAAAACTGTGTTTCTTGTTCACATCACATACTACTGTTAGTTAGATCAGTTTCCTTAGCTATCACCCTACATGCTGAGATCCTACCAGAGACACTGTTTCCTTCCACCTTTCGACTCTAGGATCCCAAGGGATTTCTCAGAGGTTTTCTCCCAGATTCTCTATACATACACATTTACTGAGAAAGAGACAGTGAAAGATTCAAGGAAACGTTTTATAGTTAGTTCAGGAAATAACAAATACAGCTTATAATAATTTTATTGTGGCCACAACCCCAGGCCACAATAGTAGTGTAGGTTGGAAAATATAATCTATAATTGTCATGCATGCCTAGGAAATAGGAATAAATTGATGAGCATCTGTTAAATTTCTCCTGGGATGATGAAAGTATAAACATAGTTGTTGTTTTTTTTTTTAACAACAGAAATGAAGGTACTATTGCCCTTAACATTGTACTATAGGTCTCAGCCAAAGCAGTAAGAAAATGAACAAAAATATATAAAGATAAGAGGCAAGAAATAAACATTTATTTTTACCCAATTAGAATAAAAGCAGTAGAATATATTGGTAAAATTAGTGACTAGTAAGAGAGTACCAGATGGGTGATGGCACAAACTTGTAGTGATTGTAGTGATCACTTTGTAAGGTTTATAAATGTCTAATCACTTTGTTGTACACCTGAAACTAATATAATATTGTATATCAACTATTATGAACAATAAACTTAAAAAAGAGAATTCTATACATTTGCAGATGTAGTATTTATTTCTTAGAATCAGTAGTACTTTTTAAATAACATGTGACTAATTAGAAAATTATGTAGATATGTGATTCCATATGTGATAATAACTAAAAATGTAAACTGTCTTGGAATTAACTTAAGTAATGTACAAGATACAGTACATGTAAACAAACCTGAAACTGTTTTAAAAGACTTAAAAAATCTAAACATATGCTAAGATAATTGTCTATCAACACTATATATGGTATCAATAGTATAAGAGTATATCATCCTATATAATGTGTTATAATAGTATAAAAATGCTGATTTTATTCTAAACAGTTTATTCATTTTTTTGAAATTGCAATTAGCTTTTTTGCCACTCATTGTATGAGGACACCTCCAAAACTGGAATTATCTTCTGGATGGTGGGCCACTTGTAGTACCCCCATTAGCTGAGTGTCCTAGGAACCCATCTGTGTCAGTGTACCAGTTAGCATTGTTGTGAGAAGCTGCAATTAGCTTCAGTGAATTTTTTTTTTGAAAATTCAACACATTTGCCCATTTCTTGGTGGGTGATTTATGGGCGCACCTGCCCACACTGTGCTGTGTTCAGCAGTTTTTGACCAAAAAATGGGAAGAGCTCCATTCCCTATCTTCCCTATTCACCAGATCTTGTCCTGCGAGACTGATTTGATTTCCTGGGATGATAAAAGTCTCAAAGGGGAATGTTTTGATGATGTGGAAAAGGTGAAACAAAAAATGACAGAAGCACTGAAAGTCATTAAAATCAATGAATTTAAAAATTGAGCAGTGGAAAATGTCTCAATAGGTTTTTTGCATCAAATGGAGATAACTTTTAAGGTGACTGAAGTTTAAAAATGCAACAACACATACACATTTTTAATAAGTAAATTCCAGTTTTTGGTGGTCCTCCCTTGTATATATGTGTATAGATACACATTCATGTGGAGGATTAGAGGCCCATGAGTAAATAAATTTTGGAAAAAACAAAGAAAGAGATGTGGGATAAGTCTAGGATATATTAAGACATATTACAAAGCCATAGTAGTTAAACCCCAGATAATTAATGCAATAATAGATACTACACCCAAGGAAAAAGAGGAAATCTCAGAAAATATTTAATATATGTTGGAAAATGATATAGAAGTATGTAATATCACAAATTTAAGTGATGAAGTACTACTTAAAAGGCAGTTTTCAGTAAATTAACTCATGTAAATATAAACTGAATTCTAACTATACCAGATACAAAGATGGATTAAAAATCAAAATATAAAATCTTTATATATAAATTGAATATAACACTTGTAATATAATGTTTTTATTACTTTGTTATTATTGTTTCTCATTTTTTTATTGTTGTTCAAACATAGTTATCTCCATTTTCACCCTGCCAGACCCCCCACCCCACCCATCCCCACCTCCCACCCTCAAACCTACCCCCTTTTGCTTTGTCCATGTGTCTTTTATACATGTTCCTTGATGAACTGGAAAGTATTATGCTAAGTGAAATAAACCAGGCAGTAAAAGAGAAATACCATATGATCTTACCTGTAAGTGGAACCTGATCAACAAGACAAACAAGCAAGCAAAATACAACCAGAGACACTGAAATAAAGAACAAACTGACAGTAACCAGAGAGAAGAGATAATGGGGGAAAAATCATTTTAAAGAAAATCTCCTTTAAATATTTTTATTGCATCAAAATTAACTATTGCTGTTCAAACAAGGGCAATGTTGACACAGTTAATTAGGAATAGAAGAAAAATATTTAGAATATAAAATAATAACAAAACACTAAAAAAATTCAAACAAACAAAACAGGAAAACCCAACAATAAGAAAACCTGGAAACAGCCCAAAAAGGAGAAAACTCTTTTGTTTCTAAGCATTTGAAGAAATATATACACTTATAGCAAACAAATACAAGTTAAAATAATAATGGAATATCACTTTAGACCAACTTAACTAGCAAAATTATAAAGATCTAATAATCCTATATTACTCATATTAGCCAACACTCTACAGGTTAATGAGGAACAATCCTCACAGGAGTGTCCTCAGTTTGGACTTTATCCACAAGCTCAGGAGTCCCTAGGCCCATCCTCACTTCTGAACAACCGACTACAAATCCAAAAGTCTCACAGACTCCTTCAGATTCAGTAGTTTATTAGAACAGGTTACAGAATCTGGAAAACTTCGATACTTATAAATACAGTTTTATTATGGAAAAAAATACATAAATTAGAACTAGCCAAAGGGAGAAAGGAGCAGCATTAGGTCTGGGAGTTTTCCAAACATGAAGCTTCCATTGTCTTCAAAGACATAGTATCTTTTAGCACATAGCTATGTGCCAATATGCAGATTACTGCCAATCAGGGAAGCTCACCCAAACTCTAGAGTCCACAAGTTTTTATTGAGGTTTCATTATATAGACTTATGTGATTGAATGATTGGCTATGTGTCTGAATGTAATCTCCAGTCCCCCTTTCTCTCCTGGAGTTTGGGCTGATATCACACGACTAAAAATTTGAACCTTCTAATAAAGTGTATGGTCTTTCTGGCATGGCCAGTCCTCACACTCAGTCATCTTGTTGGCATAAGTCAAGTGTGATCTCAGAGGCTCCCTATGAATAACAGTCTTATCACCAGAGAAAACCAAAGAATTTAGATGTTAGCTCCCAGGAGTGCAGAACAAAGGCCAGACAAATTCATTATTATACAAATATCTTGTCTGGGACATGGGCAAACAGGAAATCTTGTGAACCGATGATGGGATAGCAGACTGAGACCCTATTTGAGAAGCAAATCTAAAGTACTTAAGCTAAACTGGATATAGGCAAAAATTTAGTTACAAATATTACTTTTGCATGTATATTCCATGGAAATTCTCAGACAGCTTTACAAAGCAATATGTGTTAAGTGTTTCCCAATAGTGTTGTTTCAGATGACTGGATTTGGAGACAACCTTTGAGTCCATCTGAAGCAATAGATAACGTGCATGCAGTAGTTGTGGTAATGACTCAGATGCATACTAAGCAACACAAATTTATATTTAAAACATAGGGCAGCATGAACAAAAAAAGAAGCAAAATAATATCTACAGTAATTGTATATTTTAAAAAGACACTGACAAAAACAATAACACTTCAAATTTGACAAAAACAGCTTAAAATTAAAGAATATATGCTAAACACATAGCACCCCCTATGTTTAGGGGTGTGTGACAAATCATGTGGAAATGGATATAAAAGAGAGATTATAAATGAATGAAGAGTAGCTATCGGTAAACCAATGATACTCAGATGAATTCAGAAATGTAAATAACACTCTTGGTTTTATGGTTAAAAAGGGGAGGGTGGACATTCCTGTCCCTATTGTTTTTGGGCTAAAATGTCATTTTAATAAAATTTAAAGCATGACTATGAATGTGAAAAAAGTCAGTTTATTATCTAACAAATTTAGAGTACCTATATGGCCAGACATTCCACTACTCAATGAAGATAAATTAGATAGCTCATTTTCAGCTCTCGATGACCCTGGATTCTTTGTGTACACAAACATATGCACTAACCTTTACAATACAATGAGACACTTTCCAAGAAATCAAAGCATGGAGATATACAAATGTGCTATATTGTTTCCAGACTACACATTATTTCATTACATACACTCTGTATTTCCATAGTCATAATACTTAATTGCAATTTTTATTGGATGCCCCCCCTTCTTTTTTATTGCTTGAGGATAAGCACCTGGTCTATTTGCTTGCTCTAGTATCATGAGTGTCTTACACAAAAATCTAGGGTATAGTCAGTGCTCCATAAATATTTATAAAATTAGAAAGTGCACAAATGTGTCCTGGTTAAAATTTCAGAACTATAATCCTGCTTCTTTAGAATTTATTTTCATTTTCATGAATTTGAACAGAAGAGCCATGGTTGATGAGATGGAAAAATGCCAACTTACCCAATTTTCAGTGAACTAATAATGGCTGTGAAATTACAAGTAATTTTCTTGTTTTTATCACTCCAGTGTGTTAATGCTGTTATTCATTATTACCAAATTACCATAGCAGGACATGATACTATTCCATAGTTTATGTTATTTTCTTTAAAAGTCTTGGAATCAGGTATGGAATTAGTTACTGAGGATCAAGAGATGGGTTAACTATACATTCTATTCTTGCCCTGGCTGGTCTGGCTCAGTTGGTTGTAGTATCCCATAAACCATAAGGTTGCAGGTTCAGTTCTGGGTCAAGGTACATGTCTGGGTTGTGGGTTCAGTCCCTAATTGGGACATGTGTGAGGCAAATGATCGCGGTTTCTCTCTCATATCCATGTCTCTTTTCTCTCTCTCCTTCCCCCTCTCCCTTTCTCTCTGTCTAAAATCAATAAGCATGTACTCAATTAAGGAAAATATATATATATGCACACACACATATGTGTGTGTGTGTGTACATATATATACATATATATACATTCTGTTCTTAAGGAACTCACAATCCATCTGCTGTGACATGTACATGAATTCAGTATTCAGGTATGCAGAAAGTGGAGCAAGGCCATAGAGAGTGAAGAACATTTGCAATAAAGTTGAAGAAGGCAAGGGAAAACCACAGGGAGGATAATATTTAAGCTAGATCTTTAAAAGAAAGCAGGAGTTCAACAACTAGACAATTAGGAAAAAGCATCTAGAAAGTATACATGACATATTTGGAGAATAAAATTAAGGAAAAGAACAGTATTCCTTAGAAGATGGGAGGAATCAGATGTTCTTCTGGGACAGATTCAGGATGAGCCTGCATAGGCAGTATGGGGCCCAGTTATGGAGAGCAGAGTTTATTCAGAAAACAATGGAAAGTGATTAGTAACCTTAAAGTTCTTTTGTTTATTTTCTTTGTAGAGTTGTAATTTTCTGACTCACTAAGTTTCTGGTTCAAAGAAAAGCATCATTCAAAACTGAATGTAAAAGAGGCTGAGAGATCATACACTAACCATAATAATTTCAACCACATATTAGCACTTGGATTTGGCTTATAGATCTAATTAATTCCAGAGCAGTATTTTGAGGTTCATATTCTTGTGTAGGATGCTGAATCGGAATTTTTTTTTTCCATTTTATTTAAATGATTGTTCAAGTACAGTTTTCTCCCCTTTACTTCCAATCAAGCCCACCCACACCCCCAACTTCCCTCCCATTACCACCCTCCCACTAGTTTTTATCCATGTATCTTTTAACTTTGTTCCTGTAAACCCTTCCCCTTTTCCCCTGAAATTGCCTCTTCTCTCTCCTCTGGTCACTTTCTGCCTGTGCTCTAATACAGCGTCTTTGACTATATTTTGCTTGTTTCTTTGTTTTGTTGTTTAGGTTCCTGTTAAAGGTGAAATCATATGGAATTTATCTTTCACTGCCTGGCTTATTTCGCTTAACATAATGCTTTCCAGTTGCATCCATGATGTTGTGAAAGGTAGGAGGTCCTTTTCTTTCTGCTGCATAGACTTCCATTGTGTAAATGAACCATAGTTTTTTGATCCATTCATTTACTAATGGGCATCTAGGTTGCTTCCAGCATTGTAAATTGTGCTGCTATGAACATTGGGGTGCAAAGGTTCTTTTGGATTGGTGTTTTAGGATTCTTAGGATATAGTCCCAGCAGTGGAATTGCTGGGTCGAAAGGTAGATCCATTTTTAATTTTCTGAGGAAGTTCCATACTGTTTTCCATAGTGGTTGTACCAGTCTGCATTCCCACAAACAGTGCACTAGTGTCCCCTTTTCTCCACAACCTCTCCAACACTTGTTTGTTGTTTTGCTTATGATGGCCATTCTGACTGGTGTGAAGTGGTACCTCATTGTGGTTTTAGTCTGTATCTCTCTGATAGCTAGCAATATTGAGCATCGTTTCATGTGATTTTGGATCTTCTGTATGTCCTCCTTGAAGAAGTGTTTGTTCAAGTCCTTTGCCCATTTTGCTTGTCTTCTTAGAGTATAATCGTGTAAGTTCTTTATATATTTTGGAGATTAAGCCCTTCTCTGAGGTATCATTGCCAAATATGTTTTCCCACAGAGTTGATTCTCTTTTTATTTTGATACTGTTTTCTTTAGCTGTGCAGAAGCTTTTTATTTTGATGAGGTCCAATTTGTTTATTCTTTCCTTCATGTCTCTTGCTCTAGGGGACATGTCTGTAAAAAAGTTTTTGCGTGATATATCTGAGATTTTCCTACCTATGTTCCCCTCTAGTACTTTAATGGTGTCATGGTTTATATTTAAGTCTTATATCCATCTTGAGTTTATTTTTGTATAAGGTATAAGTTTGTGTTCTAGTTTCATTTCTTTGCACGTAGCTGCCCAGTTCTCCCAGCACCATTTGTTGAAGAGGCTATTTTTACTCCATTTTATGTTGCTGCCTCCTTTATCAAATATCAATTGACTGTAGAAACTTGGGTTTATTTCTGGGATGTCTGTTCTGTTCCACTGGTCCATGTGCCTGTTTTTATGCCAGTACCAGGCTGTTTTGATTACAGTGGCCTTGTAGTATAGTTTAGTGTCAGGTATTGTGATCCCTACTACTTTACGCTTCTTTTTCAATGTTGCAGTAGATATTTGGGGTCATTTATGGCTCCATATATATTTTTGAATTGTTTGTTCTATGTCTGTGAAATAAGCCATTGGTATTTTAAGAGGTATCACATTGAATGTGTAGATTGCTTTGGGTAGTATGGACATTTTAATGATATTAATTCTCCCAATCCATGAACATGGTATATGTTTCCATTTGTTTGTGTCTTCCTTGATTTCTTTCCTCAGTGGTATATAGATTTCTGAATACAGGTCTTCAACCTCTTTGGTTAGGTTTATACCTAGGTTTGTTTTTTTGTTTTTTTTGCTATATCAAATGGGATTTTTTCCTTGATTTCTGCTTCTGCTGTTTCATTGGTGATGTACAGAAATGCCTTTGATTTCTGGATATTGACTTTGTATCCCGCTGTTTTGCCAAATTCATTTAATTAGGTCAAGCAGTTTTTTGGTAGAGTCTATAGGATTTTCTATGTACACTATCATGTCATCAGCAAACAATGACAGTTTTGTTTTCTCCTTTCCGATTTGGATGCCTTTTATTTCCTTTTCTTGTCTGATTGCTGTGGCTAAAACTCCCAATACTATATTGAATAAAAGTGGTGAAAGTGGACAGCCTTGTCTTGTTCCTGTTCTTAGTGGAAAAGATTTTAGTTTTTGCCCATTGATTATTGTGCTGGCTGTAGGTCTGTCATATATGTCCTTTATTATGTTGAGAAATGTTCCCTCTATTCCCACTTTGCTGAGTGTTTTTATCATAAATGGATGCTGTACCTTATCAAATGCTTTTTCCGCATCTATTGATATGATCATGTGATTTTTGTCTTTGCTTTTATTTATGTAATGTATTACATTTACTGATTTGTGAATATTGAACCATCCTTGGATGCTTGGTATGAAACCCACTTGGTCATGGTGGATGATCTTTTTAATGTATTGTTGGATGCGGTTTGCCAGTATTTTGTTCAGGATTTTAGTGTCCATGTTCATCAGAGATATTGGCCTGAAGTTTTCTTTCTTCGTTGTGTCTTTATCTAGTTTTGGAATTAGGATGATGTTGACTTCATAAAAAGAGTTTGGGAGTCTTCCATCTTCTTGGATTTTTTGGATTAGTCTGTGCAAGATAGGGATTAGCTCTTCCTTAAATGCTTTGTAGAATTCTCCTGTGAAACCATCTGGTCCAGGGCTTTTGTGTGTTGGGAGTTTTTTAATTACTGCTTCAATTTCTTTTGCTGTTATTGGTTTGTTCAGGTTTTCTGCTTGTTTTTCATTGAGTTTTGGAAGATTATATTTTTCTAGAAATTTGTCCATTTCATCTAGGTTTTCAAATTTCTTGGCATACAGTTCTTCGTAGTAATTTCTTACAATTCTTTGTATTTCTGTGGTGTCAGTTGTAATCTCTCCTCTTTCATTTCTGATTGTGTTTATTTGGGTCTTCTCTATTTTTTTCTTGATGAGTCTGCTTAAAGGCTTGTCAATTTTGTTTATCTTTTCAAAGAACCAGAACCAGCTCCTGGATTCATTGATCTTTAGAATTGTGCTTTCAGTCACTATGTCATTTAATTCTGCTCTGATCTTTGTTATTTCTTTCCTTCTATTTGCATATGGACTCTCTTTGTTGTTGTTCCTTGAGTTCTTCTAGACATAGGGTTAGGTTGTTTGTTTGAAATATTTCTATCTTTTTTGGATATGCCTGTATCATTATGAACTTCCCTCTCAACACTGCCTTTGCTGTGTCCCATAAGTTTTGGGTTGTTGTAAGTTTATTTTCATTTGTTTCCAGAAACCTTTTGATTTCTTCCCTAATTTAATCCTTCACCCATTCACTGTTTAATAGCATGCTATTCAATCTCCATGATTTTGAGTGTTTTGGG
>PVIA01015065.1:0-24216 GCA_004024845.1 Tonatia bakeri
AAGCAAAATATAGTCAAAGACACTGCATTAGGGGACAGGCAGGAAGTGGCCAGAGGAGAGAGAAGAGGGAATTTTAGGGGAAAAGGGGAAGGGTTTGCAGGAACAAAGTTAAAAGACACATGGATAAAACTAGGGGGAGGGTGGTAATGGGAGGGAAGATGGGAGGGGGGTGGGTGGGCTTGATTGGGAGTAAAGGGGAAAAAAATGTACTTAAACAATCATTAAAATAATTTAAAAAAAAGAAAAAAAAAGAAAGTTAAAAAAAAAAGAATAGTACAAACAATTCATGGCTACCTTTGATCCTAATTCCCCAAATATTAACATTTTTTAAATAGTTTTTCTTTAAGTATCAAAATTTATTTTTTAAAATGGAATGGGTTCCAACAGAGATGTGCCTGTTTTGTATACGAGGAAATAAAAACTCAGAGAGGTTAGATGCTTGCCCTCTAGATACACAGCAAGTTCCTTAGTGACAGAGATTTGCCAAACCTAGGTCCTCTGACAACTCAGGTCCTGTTACCACAGAGGTGTTTTGAAATACAGACGTGGCAAAGGATTCCTCAATTAAAATAACTTCTCTTTTCTGAGGTTTAGCTTTGCCCCCGTCTGTTCTCAGAATTCTGAAAGTTCTGAGTAATCACTGGCTTTGTCAGGACAGTCGACGAGATGTGAGTGGCCCCATCTGACATCTCAGACACTTGTGACCTGATTCCCTTAGCAGGCCGGCTCCTGGCAGACTCCTGGGCTTCTCCTGCCAGTGCAGGTTGCTGGTAGCATTTTATAAGCACAGCTCTTACGTCACCCCCAATTCCTTTTCAGATAATATATCTGTTGGCAGAAGAAAGAGGACTTATAAAATGACATTTTTAAAACTTGAGAGAAAATGGTGCTATAAAATTGTACCATCTGTAGTCCATTAGGGGGCACCGTTTCCTCACATTTTTTGCATGCTGAAGTTGGAAATAGTCCATTTGTTTTTATAGTAGTTGTCTTAAAAACAGAAATAACTTTATTATATTTACAATAGCAATGCATGGTCAATATAGAGCAATTAGAAAATATTCAGGCAAAAAGAAGAAGAATTTAAAATTCTTCCTCTTTTAAAAAAAGACTTAATTATTTTTAGAGAGATGGGAAGGGAGAAAGAGAAGGAGAGAGACATCAGTGTGTGGTTGCCTCGTGTGTTCCCCACTGGGGACCTGGGCCACAACCCAGGCATGTGCGCTGACTGGGAATTGAACTGGTGACCCTTTGGTTTACAGGCCGGAACTCAGTCCACTGAGCCACACCAGCCAGCACGAAATTCTTCCTTTTCATAGATTACAACTACTGCTACTGATTTCATAGATTCCAGCTACTAGTATAGATTACAAGTATTTATACTTCCAGACTTTTTTGGTAGTGAACTTGTACACAGAAGATTGATTATTTATTTATTTAAGTATAACATAATGTTGAGGAGTGTACAGATCTTAAATGTACAGCTTGATGAATTTTCATAAAATGAATTCAACCAGGTAACCACTACCCAGATGAGGAAATAAAACATCTCTATCTCCCAGAAAGATAACCAGCATCTTGGCTCCCAACACGAGAAAATAGTTTCACTCATTTTTGAACTGTGAATGATACTCTACAGTATATGCCCTTGTTGTCTGGCTTTCCTTGTGTTGCGTGCAACATTACGTTAGTAAGACTTATCTGTGCTGTTGTATGTAAATTCATTCATTCCCATTGCTATATTTGTTGTATGATTTTTTCATGATTATATATACCAGGGGTCAGGCAAACTTTCTGTAAGGGGCAAGACAGTAAATATTTTAGGATTTGTGAACTAGACCATCTCTGTTGCAATTACTGAACTTACCTCAAAGCCAGTGTAGAGAACAGATAAATGAATGGGCATGGCTGTGTTCCAATAAAACTTTATTTACAAAAAATAGATACCAGGTTGGATTTTTGCAGTAGTTGCCAACTATTACTATACTTAAAAAAAAAGTAAATATTGGATCATATTTTATGATTAAATTTTCTGAGATGTCATAAATAGCCATTAAAGCTCACCATTTTCCTATAAAAGAGGAATTCCAGGAAGTGAAATAATAGCTGGCACTTTTCCTTCTTTATTGTAGTCTCTGGCAAACATAGACGAAGTTGTGAACAAGATTAGACTGAAAATAAGGTAAGTGACACCATATGATTATTAATAATGACAAGCATGTTGTTAATTTAGTTAATCACATTCTAGATCACACTTGTCTGTGAGAACACTGAAATGTCAGGTTTGCTATAAGTGGTAATTTAAAAAAAGAAATAATTCTTGCCCTGACCAGTGTGGCTCAGTTGGTTGGGCATCATCCCACAAAGCGGAAGGTCACTGGTTCAATTCCTGGTCAGGGTACATGCCTGGGTTGTGGATTCCATCCCTGGATGGGGCATGTACAGGAGGCAACTGACCCCAGTTTTTCTCTCTCCCATTGATATTTCTCTCCCTGTCTTTCTCCTTCCCTTCCCTCTCTCTAAAAATATAATAAATAAATAGAATTTTTAAGAGCAAAATAAATAAGTAAATAATCTCTTTTTAAAAGATTTTATTTTATTTTTAGAGAGAAAGGAAAGGAGAAAGAGAGGGCGAGAAACATCAATGTGTGGTTGCCTCTTGCATGCCCCCTGCTGGGGACTTGGCCTGTAATCCAGGCATATGCCCTGACTGGGAATCAAACTGGTGACCCTTTGCTTTGTAGGCCCGCACTCAGTCCACTGAGCTACACCAGCCAGGAATAAATAATTCTTTTAAATCTGGCTTTTTATACAAGCTTTGTGGCAGAGCTCAATTCTTTGATCAGTCTTCAATTATTTATAAAAAGGGAAGGAAGCTGTAACAGGCTGTTCAAAACAGTTGATTATAAAAGGAAGCAAAAGCATTTCTATTATAACTTTAATGACTTTATTTCCCTAGATTTACATTTTTTTAAATTGCAATGGCTTAGATGTGAATGAGGGCTTATATGTGTATCCCTTGGCCACATACCAGCTACCAATGAGGTGACATCTGCTGGTTGGCATGGGCGGTAGTGGCCCAGGATTAAATGTCTTGATTAACTAACCTAGGATGTGATTGTCTGGGATGGTCATCAAGTGTCCTCGATCCCCAATAGCCTTGTTTTGGTTTGTCCACATCTGAATCTCTAGTTTTGACACATGGTAGATACTCAGTGTTTGTTTATTCATTTTAATTATTACCATACTGGTTTGCGGCATTAAAAATAGATTTCTTTAAATCTTTTGATGAGAAGCCTTTATTAATCCAGGATATAATTTTTTTTCACTTTCAGCCTTTGGATTTTTTTGGTAAAGACCTGTTCTATTAATGTTTTGTTCAATTGGATGCCTTAGGAAGTGCAAAGAAACCTGTTCATCATTGAAGTGGACCTTTGCCATAACAATGCTAGTAGAAACCATGAAGTTGTCCAGGGTTTCCCAGAAATCACTTGTGAGCCAGTTATTTTCTACTTTCAGCCTCCATACCTTCCACAGACTCTTCACGTGAAAATGGAGTTGACTAAAATAAATTTCCCTGAGCGAGGCACCATCGTTAAATGGCCCCGTCGAGCCTCAGGAGAAAGGAACTGGAGGCTGCAGATCTGTCTCCCACGCAGGTTGCACAACTGGCGCCCAGGAGGCAAAGCACTGATTTCATACATTACCCTGGCTCCTTATCCCTTTTCAGGTTCCAGAGGAAGTTACTGAGGAAGGAATTTATGTGGGGTAATTTGAATTCTCTGGCTTCTTTCCATGAAGTTTCAGCAACTTTCTCATTTTTGGTTTACTACAGGAAAAATACTAAGTTATATGGGTCCTTTTGGACAGTTCTCAATATTAAGTGAAAATAGCCCTTTTTAAAAAACCAAAGACGATGCATGCGTCCGTCTACGCTGGGCTTGGCTTCTTGCCCTCCTGGTGCTGCTCCACCTGGGTCCAGGGCGCCTGTCTTCCTTACACCGGTCAAGCTTGTTTGGTGTTCTGGACAAGTAGGTACAACTTGTGGAAGTTGCTGGATTAGTTACTAACATTTTTCTTTTGGTCAATCTAATATAGAGATTATTTTAATGATTTGTGTCCTTCAACTTTTTTGTTAGGAGACTGGATGACAATATTCGAACTGTCGTGAGAGGTCAGACAAATGTGGGGCAAGACGGCAGGCAAGTAAGTAACTTATTTTTCCCTATTATACTCCCCTAATTTCTTCAACACCCAATGATCAAGTGACCAAAGTGCTGAACTTTGTCTTACAGAGCACTTTTTTTATCCTCATCTGAGGACATGCCTATTGATTTTATAGAGAGGGGAAAGGAGGGAGAGAAACATTGATCAGCTGCCTCTCATATGCGCCCCTGCCTGGGACCGAATCCGCAACTTAGACATGTGCCCTGACCAGGAATTGAACCCACAACCTTTTGGTGTACAGGATGGTGCCCAACCTGCTGAGCCACACTGGCCAGGGCCAGAGCACTTTCTTACTGATCTGTCCTATACACAGCAGGAAAGGTACATGACTTGTCCAACTAGTAACAGAGGTAGGCTGCCCAGACTAGTCATGAACTCTCACTCAGTGTCCCTCGGGCCAGGGGCATATTAGCACAGCTGCCCTAGACTGGGGCATGCAAGCCAAAATGAGAAAACCAAAATTTCCTTCTCTTTAGCCTGAGTGTCAGACGTCTCTTTTGCACTCCTACATTTGGAGTACTACTTTTATCTATCAGCTAAGTTGTTGGGATTTTGGTTATTACTTTTGTTGCTGCAAAAGATAGCAATGACCTATGTATCAAAAGACACTATCAACAGAAAAAGGCATCCTACAGAATGAGAGAAAATATATGCAAATCATATATCTGATAAGGGATTAATATCCAAAATATATTGAGAACTCCTAACAACAACAAAACAGACAAATAGCCCAGGCTGGTGTGGCTCAGTGGATTGAGTGCTGCCTGTGAACCAAGAGGTCGCCAGTCTGATTCCCAGTCAGGGCACATGCCTGGGTTGCGGGCCAGGTCCCAGTTGGGGGCATGGGAGGGGCAACTCATTGATATGTCTGTCATACACTGATGTTTCTCTCCTTCTATCTCCCTTCCTTCCCCTCTCTCTAAAAATAAATAAATAAAATCTTTTAAAAAAATACTTAAAAACAAACAGCCCATTAACTATGGGCAAAGGACTTGAGACATTTCTCCAAAGAAGATATAAGATTAGTCAGTAAGTACATAAAAAGATACTCAACATCATTAACTATTAGGGAAATGCAAAGCAAAACTACAGTGAGATACAGCCTCACACCCAGTGGGGTGACAACTGTCAAAAAAACAGAAAACAGGTGTAGGTGAAGGTGTGGAGAAATTGGAGCCCTTTTGCACTGTTGGTGGAATGTGAAATGGTATAGCTGTGTGTAAAATGATAAAGAGGTTCCTCAAAAAAATTAGACAATAGAATTACCATATGACCCAGCAATTCTACTTCTGGGTATATACTGAAAATAATTGAACTCAGGGTCTTAAAGAGACATTTGTATAGCCACGTTTATAGCAGCATTATTCACAGAAGGTGAAATGTAGAAGTGGAGTACCCATTGATGAATGAGTGGATCAGCACAGTATGGTGTATGTCCACAGTGGGATGTTATGCAGCCTTAAAAAGGAAAGAAATTTTGACACATGCTATAATAGGGATGAACTTGAAGACATTATGCTAAATGAAATAATCCAGTCACAAAAAAATACTATATTGTTGTACTTGTATGAAGTACTTATGAAAATCATAAAGACAAAGTGTAAGGATAGTTTCAGGAGCTGGGGGAGAATGGAAAATTATTGTTTGATGGGCACAGGGTTCCAGTTTTACAAGGTGGGGAATTATGGGGATGGATGGTACTGAGGGTTGAACAATGATGGGAATGCATTTAATACAGTCGATTAAAAATGGTTAAGATGATACATTTTATGTGCATTTTAACAAACTTTAAAAATCAAGATGGAGATAACATTCATCTATTTTTTAAAAAAGACAGTAATGTGACATAGCTACAGTTCTTTATACCTACTTTTGTTGGCAAACAGGTAACTGTAGATTCATTTTAGAGTTTTACATTTCCTTTGCATCTAACTAAGGAGGGCTCCTGGAAGGGAATGAAGGGGAAAAGTATTTGGGGAGGAGGTTTTCTTTAATGACTCAGGGGCCGGATATTATCTATTAACTGTTTTCTTTTCCTTTTGGATTTTATTTTCCTGTTTAGGCTCGTAGTTCAGAAATAGCTGCCTAACAGACACGCTGAGCCAGTCTTTTCTAGTCTTCCTCTCATGCGGCGCCTGGTTCTCTCTGCTCAGTGCCAGTTCGCTTAGGTCGGGTGTGCGCCTTCCTGATAGCGTCAGTTCTGTCATTGTCCTGTTCGACGTTTTTCATTACGGGTGATTTCTTTTTTAAGGAATGTTTATTGAATATATTCGGGTGACATTGGTTAATAAAATTATGCAGGTTTCAAGTGGACAATCCTATAATTTATCATCTATAGATTGTATTGTGTGTTCACCACCCAAAGTCAAGTCTCCTTCCGTTGCCATGTATCCCCCCTTCACCTATTCACTCAGCCCCCCCCATGCCTTCCCCCTCTGACAGCTGTCAGTCAGTACAGCTGATTTCTTCAGGTGTTAATTATGCTACCCAGATTTTTGGAAGGTGGGTGGGGGTATAATCCTATGTAGAAATTTCCTCATCTTATATTCTTAGCTCACAGGTGTTGAGTCTCTTTCTTTTATATTTTCAGTTTTATTCATTTCTTCATTTTTCCTACATTTTATGACTGACTTTCTTTTCCTCTTAGTAATCATCTTCCACTGGTCCACTTGTAAGTAGTCTACCTTCCTCTTTGTTGTCACCATCAGTGTTTGTGTACAGACATACTAGATTCCCAAAACTGGTCCTGTGCCCCCGTCCTTGCCTAACTTTTAGTCCTTGTTGCTTTGTTTTCTCCAGTGAGGCTTTCTGCGGCAGGTGGGGCCCATGTAAATGGGGATTTTAGAGGTAATAAAGAGTAAGAGGGAGCCCTCATTCTCACTCTGTTCTTTAACTTTCCCACCGTATGTCTGGTCATGCCCTCCACCTCTTCAGAACCCTCACTGGCCTCTGCCCACGAAGCAAACCCAAGTTCCTTCGCTTGGCACGCCAGGCCTCAGTCTGCCCCTCCAGGTCTGTCTCCTGTGCTTCGCCCACACTGAAGACTCTGCTCCGCGGGCGCGCCCGCCGCCTTCGGGACTGAGGGTCGTGTCCTTCCTCTTCCCGGAACACCTCTCTCTCTTGTTCTTCCAGAGCTTCATTTCCACATCTTACCCTTCTAAGGCCCCACTCAAATTATTTCTTTCATGAAATTTTCTGGTTAGCTTAGGTGGATAAATCAAAGGACTCAGAATTTTAGAACCAGAAGGGATTTGGAACTCATCTGGTGCACTCCTCTCATTTTACAGATGGGAAAATTGATCTGAGTACCCCTTAGTTCATTAGCTACATTCCTGTCTGCCTGCAGACTCCCACAGCCCATGGTTTTCGTTTGGCTTTCCCGGTCTCCTTTGACTTACGAGTCAACACATCTTGTGCCCTTGACTGGTTTGTAAGCTCCGTGAGGCAGGAACTGCTTCTTCCTCGTCTTCACGTTCCTCAGAGCACGTAGTCCATGTGCAATAACGGTTTATTCAGCTGTATAGAGTGTTTGGTCTGTGTGAGATTATTTTGTTCATTGTAAGTAAACAAAAGCTCTTTATCATAAAAACATCATTTTGATCAGTGTGTATGTTCCTTTAAAGTTGTTTAAAACTTAAACTGTGTATAACTACTCCCAACATATTGCTATTTGAAATATTTATAACACTACTATTTACTGCAATTTAGCCTGTATTTAGAATGGCTCACTAGAAACCTTAATACACGTAAGAGAGTCTCAGGTATCTAAAGTTGCAAGAATGTGAAAATAAAGTAAATGATTCATCAGAACTTTCTGTTGGGTCATGCTGTGTATCTACATGTCTTTTAGTTGGTTGTGTTTTAACCTGTGGTCACAAAGGAGCGGTGTTGGAGAGTCGGGCCCAGCATTAGACAGCCTGCAGGAATGTCGGCCTTCCCCACCTCACATATTAATAGGTTACAGGTTGCTGCAGAGCAGGCAGGTCATATTTCAGAGAGCTCTAAGACCAATTTTCAAGAATGTTTAGATAGCATTTCAATCTGTGATGGAATTTTGTATTCGTCTCCTTAGAATCCAGACAAAAAGGAAGCCCAGAAGAAATAATTGCTTTTCCTGTCATCCCCTCCATCTGTCTTTTCCAACAGTTTGTAATGCAAACTGAACTGGAGACTTTTTTCCCCCCGGGAGCCTTTCAGTCCTAGCCTTGTCACCTCCTGAGGATGGAAGCCTGGCCGTCCAGCCCTGGCTGGCCGGTGGTTTGCTGAAGGGAGACTATATTTGACTGGCACAGACTGGGGACAGTTATGGATGTTCCAAAATACTGAATTTTATAGGTCAAGAGGCCCCAGGTTTTTTTCCCTTTGCTGGGACAAGGGAAAATTTGCTTTCAGAATTTGTTTCTTGAGCTTCTGAGGATCACTCAGGCAGAGAGCAGTAATATGGACAAAAGGAAGTTTTCCTTTCATAAATTTCATCTTGATTGTGTTCAGCCAAAACAGATGTGCTTTTATCTGTGTAAATAAGGGTAAAGTATTCACCTCACATTTATGGTGTCTTAAAAGACATTTTTAGCAGAAACTCTTTTGGAAAAGCTGTATTTCTTACTCAAAAATTATTTGTGGGAAAGGAATAATGTAGCAATTTAAGACACAGTGAGGCCATTTCTTTAGTTTCTTGATGTTTCTGAAGTACCAGCTGCCTGATTAGCCCTCCGGTACACACTCTGGAGAGCCTTTGATTGCTGACCGCCTCCTGTGTGGGTGGACTTGTGCTGGTCTAGTCTGTGACCTCTTCTAACCAGACTGCGATGCTCGTACAAAATTATTACAGCACTGAATTCTCCCCATTTTTATCTGTTGAAATCATCAGGCAAAAGCTTTAATTAAATGCCCACATGTTTGAAACTTTGTGGGATAACATGAGTCAGTTCAACAAGTACTTGATCTGATATGCAGTGAAACTTCCACAGTTTCCCAAGGATTAAACTGGGCAACCTGAAAGTAGGTAGAAAGAGAGTGGAGTGGAGGAGTGGGTTAGAGGAAGAAAAAGTTGGCATGTGAAATTTCAAGAGTGGCCAAACCTTGTCCAAGTCCCACTAAGCTGACAATCACCAAGAGAGGATCAGCCACTGAGCTTCTGTCTCTTCAGTGGAATTTGGCCAGTGTGAGTATTGCATCAGAGCAAGACTAATTAGTTTGGGAGGGGAACAGAATTATTACAGTAGTTCCCTCTTATTTGTGGAGGAGATGTTCCATCATCTCTAATGGATTAGCTGCCTAAAATCATGGATAGTACCAGACTTACACCTTTTCACTTAAAGGCAGCATGGTACCGCTTCTCTTTGGCATATCCAAACTGCCAGCATCACCATTCTTGCTCTTTGGGGCCGTTCTTAAGTAAAATAAGGCTGACTTGAACACAGGTACTGCAGTACTGTCACTAAGGGGCGGGCAGCACATATAGTGTGTACACGCTGGACAAAGGGATGATTCATGTCCCAGGCAGGTGCGATGTTTCAGAATGGGACACAATTTAAAGCTTATGAATTATTTGTTTCTGGAATTTTCCAATGCATATTTTCGGATTGCAGTTGACTGCACGTAACTGAAACCACGGAAAGCGAAACCTCAAACAGGAGGGGACTGCTTTATTGCCATCTCTAGCTCTGCTCACTGAAACTTTGATTTGGAAGAAAGGTGCTTTAGATCATTGTAGTACCTCGTTCCACCCAGTTCAGGAATCCTTTCTGTGACAACTCTGATGTTTCATTATCCTGCTTCTGCTTGGAGACTTGTGGTGATGGAGAACTCACTACTTTGTTATTCCACAGGATAGTCTGTTCCAGTTCTGTAGAGCTTTAAATGTAAGAAACTTCTTTCTTCGACGGAACTGAAGTAGCAAAATACACCTCATTGCAGCTTCTCATTGATCTTAGTTTTGCCCGCTGAACTGACGTGAGCCTAATTCTGTTTCCTTATTACAACTCCTAAAATTTAAAATGGATATTATGTTCCTTTTTCTGGGTTAATCATTCTTAGTTTCTTCAACTTTATGATATGATTTCCAGGCGCTTTATTATCCTCATTGCCTCACAATTTGTCGGCATCCCTCTTAAAATGTGGTTCCAGGCCAGGCGTACACATAGTGTGTGAACGTACAGTGGGCCAGTTTCTAGACTGGGCTTGTTCACTTGGTAACTGGGAGCTCAGGGAGTCTCCCCCTGAGTCAACTCCCTGGAATTAATTGTAAAATTTTGCATGACTGACGTATTTTTGGAAAGAAGATACTGATTTTTCTAGATTCACCAAGGAGTCTGTGACTCTTCAGAAGTTAGGGTCCATTGATTTGGGCACTGTTCTTCCATTTCTTTGGGTTGGGTGACATTTTTGGCAGCCATAGCCTACCGTTGGCTTCTGTTGAATTGGCAGGTATCTGAATAACTGCCAGGTCAAGAGATGCAAACAGATTCCTGCAGAGCTAAGAAATGGTTCCAGCAGGCCCGTGTGCATCCATATGTCCACTGGGGGCATGAATGTCCTATCTGAAGGAGACGACCACAGTCCAGTCCTAACGGTGGTTGTCATGTCTGAGTGCAAACCTGAAGTTGCCAGGTCTATCAGTTTTTTAAGAGGAGTCAGAAAAAGATTTTTATGTCACCATCCCAATTTTTAAATGTTGGCCTAGTGTGTTTCACAAACACTGTGAAGGCCAAACAAAACACAGCTGTGGGCCAGCAGTTTGCAGTCTCTACCCCAGGACTTTTTTATATGCTTTTAAACTCTTCCCTTCTCTATTTGTTTAAGAGGTTCTTTGAAATTAAGTGTTGGGCTGTATGTGTCTCACCCTTGGTTCCATCTTGCTGGTTTTGCTCGATTGTTCCAGCCTGTTGAGTGAGGCCTTTTGGAACCTCAATGACCTTCCCATTTTCTCACCAGTGGATCTGCCAGACATGCCGTCTGTGTCTTCATTCAAGTTGTAGACGAAAAAGTTGAACAGGATGGGTTCAGAGCCATGTGGCATGCTATTTGAGACTTCTCGTTCTTCTCTTTGTTATCCTCCTTTAATACAAAATGCCAGGCCAGAAAGCAAAGAATTTCTTCCTCTCATCAGTATCTGTCCAGGGTTGTGTTTCTTAATTTTTCCATGTCTTCACTTTCCTCAGGAAATGAGGCTCATCATTCTTGCCTTCTCTTTTCATAGAGATATCATAAAGATTTATTAATTAAGTCAGCAAAGCATGTTGCCTTCCAAGGAGAAACTGTTCTCTGCTTCTCATCCTCAAAATTAGCATATCTAATTTGGGCATCAGAACAAAAAGAATTGCGCAGTAGGTGGATGGTAGGACTTCACAGCACAGCGTTGATCTCCGTTATGTGGGATTTTGTCTCCCTAATGGCCAGCTCTCTGGCAGGGTGATGTGAATCCTCTCCCTCCATCACTTTAAATGTATCCTTTCTCGCATCTTCTCTGGGAGGAAAACGAAGTCCATTGATGGAAGAAAATAAGTGGCATCAGTATTAAAGAGACCATAAATAGTTTGGGGGGGAAGGCAGCGGTCACGTGCCTCCTCCTACTGAAACAAATCCAAAGCAGTTGAGCTTTTGCAGCACAGGCTCAGATTTTTCCATCAGAAATCAAGAATGGTTAGGCACTTTTGTTTCTTTCTAATTTTTTTGAATTCTATTTTTCAGAATGCCTGCAGATAACACTGCACTTCAGAAACTGCTAGGGCCCGAGAATGACTTGGGATGCAGAAAGATTCAGTGGGGGTCGTGCTGGAGGTGACTGGTAGGTCAGCCTTTTGTAGGGGCACGGTGTCCCTGGTTTTCACTGGGGATCCCCACCGTCCCCTAGCTGGGGTTTCTTACACTGGGTGCAGAGGTCAAGGTTAGCATGCCTGTATTGGACAGGCTGAATCCAAGTGGATGTTCAGTTTTGCCTAGAGCACTAGTGCACTATTGACTGTAGCCGAGGCAAGGACTTCTAGAATGTCCATTATTTAGCACTGTAGTGACTGGCTGCAGGCTTGCTTATCACCATGCTTCATCCCGCTAATTGCACATGAGCCTCAATAAGTACTTTTTGGTGGAGTGACATGTCTGTTGCATATTGGAAACCTTTGCCACTTGTCCTCTAAAACTCTTCTTCTAGATAACCTGTAAGGAATCCAAACAGCTGTCTTCTCTCTCCTCTGTGTATAAGACTGAGCATTTCATCTGAATCTCTAAGGACTGGGGTAATTGGACATTGTCACTAATGTAATGTTGGGTGGCAGCCTGGTCAAGTGAAACTTGAGCTTTGAATTTAAATTTTGGCTCTGTCATACTCTCTCTCTGTGTCCTTGGACAAATTACTGAACTCTCTGAGCCTCGGGTCCTTCATCTGTGACATGGAGATAATACCTGCTTCAGGGTGGTGGGGATTAGTGTTTGTTTAAAAATACTGAGCACCATGTCAGGCTCAGTTGTGCTGAGTTAATGGCCGTGATACTGCTGCTGCTGATTATCATGTAACCCACTGGCAATTGTGCTCCTAATTCTACACATCCGGGCATTTGTCAAGTTCTTGCAGCTTTTCCATCAGCTCCACTCCTTTCTACCCTACTGCCCTGCCTTAAAGCAACTCTAGGTTTATGGGACCTGAGAGCCTCCTTACTCTCTGTGGTGTGCTGTTCTCCGAGTGACACGTGCAGCAGCTTCCCTGTGTCCAAAATACCTGCTGTTGCAACAGAGGCCGTGAAAGACTCTGTTCTCTTGTCCTGTCTTTAAGATGCTTGCCAGGACTGCCCCTTACTCAGAGATTTAAGGCTTTTTAAAAAAAGTCTTCACCTGAGGATATGTCCATTGATTTTAGAGAGAGAGGAAGGTGGGCTGTGGGGAAGAAACAGAGAAACGTCAATGTGGGAGAGCTGCCTCCCGTGCGTGGATTGAACCTTGTGGTGTATGGGACAACACTCCAACCATCTGAGCCACCTGGCCAGGACTCAGAGGTTAAAGACTTTTGAGAGGTGGGTTTGAACAAGGGCGAGGGTTGTCAGGGCTTCGTGCTTTTCCTGCAGTACCCACTGGTCTCCTCCACGTCTGTGCCCGCAGGTCGCTCTTTCCAGTCTCCCATTCTTTCTGCAATTTTTCTCATGAGCACCCAGCAGAAGTCTTGGCAGAGAGCTTGAGAGTGGGTGCAAACTGCCTGGTGGGTGCAACTCTCAGAGGTTCTATACTATTGCACTAACCCTGTACTTGGCTGTTAGTAATTCGTTAAAATTGCTAGCTGATTCCTTCTTGCCTGCTTGTATAGCAATGCTGTTTTCATCTTACATTCTGTCCCATAGGAGAGACATCCTTTGGTATTCTCTCTCTCCTTGAAGGGCTGTCCCTCCTTCATTCTCAGGATGCTTAGTTGCCTTCAGTTCTCTGATAGGTTCAAGAAAAGTTGTGGTTTTGCAGTTTACTTATTTATTTTTTTATTGTTAACATAAGAGCCACACTCTTTCCAACTTTCTGCATCCTAGGCAGTGGATTTTAATATAGCACAGTGCAAGTTCATTAATAAGATTTCAGATTCCATATTTCACATGCCATATTGCTAATGTTTGAAAATTTACCACTTTTCATGTTTTGGAGTAGTTTCAAAAAGGATTATCAACAAGTATCTGAAAAAGGTATCAAATATTTTTTTTCTAACTATATACAAGGTGGGGCAAAGTAGGTTTACAGTTGTGAGTACATGAAGTTTATTCTTGTTTTATTAATTATTGTATTGTTTTCCATACAAACAACTGTAAACCTACTTTTGCCCCACCCTGTGTCTGTGGGAAGCCAGATTTTCATCTTATTTTTCAACCAAAACAACAGATTCAATGCAGAAGCATATGCGAGAGTCTAGCTGGCATCTGCTACAGTGGACACTGAAGGTATTTGCAGAGACACTGAAACAAGGCCACTCTTCTCAAGAAACTTACTTTGTTTGGGGGGGAGTAGTTATTTTTCATATAAGCATGGTATTTATGTTAACATGTAGTGGATTTATTAATGTTATTTTATATTTTTAAACAGATTTTTAAAATATTTTATTCATTTATTTTTACAGAGAAGGGAAGGGAGGGAGTGAAAGTGGGAGAAAAACATCAGTGTGTGTTTGCCTCTCACACGCCCCCTACTGGGGACCCAGCCACAACCCAGGCATGTGCCCTGACTGGGAATCAAACCTGCGACCCTTTGATTCACAGGCCAGCACTTAATCCACTGAGCCACACCAGCCAGAGCTTATTATTGTTACTTTAAAATGGATAAATAGGTAAATATTTTTGAACTTCTCAGTTTTAATTTCCAGTATGACATAAACTCACATAAATGAAATCTTTTTGGAGCCCTCAATCTTCACAAGTATAAAGGGATCCTGAAATTAAAAATTTTAGAAATGTTCTTTCTGAATAACATTTCAGTGTTAAATAAGTAGGGATGGCAGGCAGTTTGTTCTTGATTTTAATGACAGTGACTCCAGGTAGCATCTTTGTTCATCCACTCATTTAGTAAATGTTTAATGAGTGCCTGCTGGGCCCTGTTCTGGGCGTCGAGGATAAAGCAGTACACCTGGCAAAGGCCTTTCTCGCCCAGAGCTGACACTGACTTGGATGTTTCTCTCTTTCCAGATTCACTGGCTGCTTTAGGAGTTGTCCTCATGACCTTGGTTCAGTAAGCCTGTTTGCCAGGAAATAGATGTTGAATTTTGTCATATACCTTTTCAGCTTCTACTAGTGTGATCATATGGCTTTTTCATTTTGTTGATTAGCTTAGGGTTTTAAAAAAAATTTAACCCTCAAATACCTGCTGGGTTATTGTGTATTGTCTTTTTAATGTATTGTTGAATTCTGGGGTTTTTATCTGGGACTTTTATTCATTTTCAAAAGCTTCATTCCCTTTTGATGACTGAGTAATAATCCATTGTATGTAAACACCACATTTTGTGTATCCATTCACCTGTTCACGGACACTTGGGGTGTTTCCACCTTTTGGCTGTTGTGAACAATGCTGTACTAAACGTGGACATATATGCGTCTGTTTGAGTTCCTGCTTCCATTCCTTTCAGTACGTACTTAGGCATGGGCTTGCCGGAACATATGGCAGTTTTTAATCATTTCAATATTTAATCTGTTTGGAAACATTTTTTCCATATTGTTCTGAACTTTAATAGATCTATTTTCCACTAGATGAGCACACATTCCTGTTTTGTCTTCATTTAGTTTGTATAGACTGCGTGTTTCAGAGTAGCTGTCGCGTCTCAAGTTTTTTGCATTAAGTACTAATGATAGTGATGCTGACTCCCCCCAAAAAAGAAAACTACCATAATTGCTTCTTTTAATTAGCAAGTCCAACCATTGGACTGTTTCCTCCCTGACCTCAGAAATGCAGCAAGTCCCACTTGTGTGCAACAGGATTATTGAAAGTGGTTTGGGGAAAGGAGTGCGCCAAGAAGAAACACTGAAGTTTATTATCCTTCTGAGCCATCTCCACATAAATTGGCACTCTTCAGAAGCCAAGAAGGTCAGGCATAGCTTTGCCATCTGCTTGTTTCCATGTTAAAGGCAGTCACAAGTTTACACTAGAGTTTCTCCATCTAAAGAGGAAAATGCCATTCATCACTACTGTAACTGCTCTGGCTGTTACCCAGGTCACTCCTGCTTTTGACTGCTAGTGGTCAGTGATTTTGGAAGGAAAATTCCATCCTTAGTTTGAGTTTGCACTTGAGAAAAACTGCAGTATTACTGCTGACAGGGCAGGGCTTTTTGGGTTTCAGGTCCTTGACACAAGAAGTCATTCAGATGTGTCTAAACAATGGGTGGGAATTTGAAACTCTGCCTTCGTGTAAGAACTTGTCCTCCTTTTTTCTCTCTTCCCTCTTTCATCCACGGAATACAGGATTTCGAACAGCATGAATTCAGTGCTGTGGTTGTTCTGTCAACATTTCCATTTATAAATCTCTGTTTTCAGTAGCCTGTAACACAGCTATAAAGTTTCCTTTGCTCTAATTTGCACTCTGAGGTCTCCTCTGGAAGTTTAATTTTGCAAAACTAGAGATAATGCTTTTTGTAGTCTGTTTGATTTGATATTCTGTAGTCATTTTGATCTGTGGTTTTCAACCTTTTTTATTTCATGGCATACATAAATTAATTACTGAAATTCTGCGGCACACCAAACAACATATTTTTTACCGATCTGACAAAAAATATGTATAATTTTGATTGACTTACAGAGAAAACCCAAAATAATAGTAATTACAATATCTGGCCCTAGCTGGTGTAACTCAGTGGATTGAGCGTGGGCCTGTGGACCAAAGGGTGGCCAGTTTGATTCCCAGTCAGGGCACAGGCCTGGGTTGCGGGCCAGGTCCCCACTTGGGGACGTGCGAGAGGCAACCACACGTTGATGTTTCTCTCCTTCTCTTTCCCTTCCCCTCTCTCTAAAAATAAATAAATAAAATCTTTTTTAAAAATTCAACTAAAAAAGAAAACAATATCTGCCCTTTATGCTTAAAAGTGGCTTTTTAAAAAATTAGGTGCCTCTACTTGTATATAAGGATTTCTGTTACCAAGAATTAACTAGTCACATACAACCTTATATGATGTAACCAATAAAATACAACTCTATGATATGACATATGTTTATGGTTTAAGACAAGGCACTTATACCAGACAGACATTGTTGTGTTTGTTGGCTGTTGTCATTTTTTATTTGACAATCCAAGGGAAAAGAGGTCAGTGCCCCTGACTAAATAGTCAGGTAATGCATGTTTTTAAGATTCTTGCAGCGCACCAGTTGAAAATCGCTGGTGTAGATTAAAGCTCTAAAGTATACGAGACACTTACCATCCTTCATATTGTATCGGACCACATGCCAGGATTTCTGACATTTGTTTCCATGTTACATTGTGGACTCTTTGAACAGATGCTGTGTTCATCCCTAGGTGTTGTGTATGGTGCCTCTGGCAATATGGATGTGAGGCAAAATATGCTAGTGCTTCTCTTACAGTGGCCCCCAACTAGAAGGGGGACATTCCTTCTGGAGATATATATACTGACGAGTATATTTGATGGTCCAAATACTGTCTTACTGTCTTTCATAAGTCAGAAAAAGAAGTGAATTAAGGAGTCTTTACCCCATCTCAGACCTAGTTACTCACTCTTGTCTCCTTGCCGTACTTGTGAACTTTTCTCTCTCCCCATCATGTGGGAACAGTAGGGACAGATAGCTGACTATTATTCATGTGATATCTTTTATGCTAGGCCAAGTACTACATTTTTTTTTCCGTCGACTACTTGGAGATTCTGATCTTTGGAGACTTCTGGTGACTGGCCCAGCATCTCGTGGTCCGGTTCCAGTACAGTTGTCAGCCCTGGCGTTATCCAGATCTCTAGAATGTACTCTTGTAAGACTAATACGTCTCTCTTGATTGGTTCACTATAAGCAAAGACACATTTTTTTAAAAGATTTTATTTATTGATTTTTTAGAGAGAAGGGAAGGGAGGGAGAGAGAGATGGAGAGAAACATCCATGTGGGAGAGAAACATCAACCAGTTGCCTCTCACATGCCCTCAGCCACAGACCTGGCCCACAGCCCAGGGAATCAAACCGGCAACCCCTGGGTTCACAGAACAGTGCCCCACTAACTGAGCCATGTGGCCAGGGAAAAGACACACTTTGAGTTGCTCTGCCAGAGGGTATATTTCGAGACATTTGCCTTGATCTATAATGCTAACGTTTTATTACAATATAAATGTTTATCTTATTTTCTACAAAATATTGTTGCAAATATTATTTTACTGGATCCCTCCCAGCATGACGAAGAAACCGACAAGGCTGAGAAGAGCTCCGTGCCGAGGGGAGAGCACTGCGCAGACCGCTGGTGTGAGGGAAATGAAGTGAAGTGGGAGGAGGAAATCGCTCGGACGAACCCGCAAGGGCTCCACCGCCTCAGGGCTTTGGGTACAGGCAGTGTCTGTAAAATCAGGTGAAGGGACAGCCACCTGTTGCCACAAAAGGATGTTTTCTCCTGAACGAAGAGCCACAATATAGATGGGCGTTACTAAGTGTCCAAAGTGAGAAGTGATACAGGAAGATTTGGGGAATCAGAATTTAACCTGGCAGCTGGGGAGTCCTAGCTATGTGGGGGAAGTAGTCCTTTTGTTAAACTTGTACAGATTGTTTCTTTAAATGTGCCCCGTTTCCTAAAGTACTGATTTGCTGTGCCTTTTATTCAACAAAAGCAGCCGGGACCCTTGCTTGAGCATTTCCTTCTCTTTTGCCGTTTGGAGTCGCTGCTTTGCGTGCAGCCTCCTCAGCAGCTGCGTTTCATCACAGGAAGCTGTGCATGAATGCATTCACCACTTCCAGCTATTTCAGGGCTAACGTATTTTAAGTTACGGGTGATAACAGATATAAGCAGAACTTTAAAATGTAAATGTTTAGTCTTGTTTGGGCACTGCTGAATTTGTGTTCCAGCCTCATCTTGTGATTTTTAATTTCTGGCTCGTGTCCCAAAAACCTAAAAATGAACTCTTTGGTTCACATTTTCAGTGGATGTGGTTTGCAGAAATCATAAATAAAAGTAACTTAGGTGGAACAGAGCATTTTAACAAATAAGGTGAGAATTTCTCATTTTGCTCTTTACATTCTTTTGGTCCACAAACTTGGAAAGAAGTTGTGCTTTAAATAAAGCCCCTTTATTCTCAAGGCTTCAGCTGTGGAGTTGATATTAACACCAGTAACCCATCTGAGGGGTGCCCATCTGGCGTTTGACCTGGGTGCCCAGACCGAGGAGATGCCCGTTGTGTTCAAGGACCCGGGGAAGCAGGAGGCCGAGCACATGTAGTCATCCACAGCTCTGAGGTTCCTGCAGCCTCTGCTACTGTTTGGCACCATCTCGGGGAATGGGCTGTGTTGTTATTGCTGAATCCTCTTAAAGCACTTCTGCTCCAGCTGGTGATGCCCCGTTTCCATAGCAGCAGCTCTCTGAGGTACCACCTTGACCAGCAGTATCAAGAGAAGGGACATTCCTAAATAGAGTCTGCTTACCTCTAGGTGTCTACCTTTAATAGATGTCACAGGGGCTGCTGTTTAGGGCTCATCGGATCTAGTAGTCCTCAGCAATACTTTTGGTTTCTTGAGCCATCCCTTGCTTTCCAAACGATCCTGGCATCCATTACACATACTTCTCTGTATCATTACAGTTTTATCTGTTTCTTACATGTGTTCCTTACAGGCTCTTAAAAGGTGAATCCCCATCTAGTGATCTTTTTCTCTCAGTGTCTAGCACAGTACCTATAATAGGCACTCATTTTGTACTGAAGAAGTGAACAAATGATCGAAATCTTTCTTCTGGAGAATGTCTGGTTTTCCATGTGGTTTGAGGAGACCATCCTCCTGATCCATGGGCCATTCTTATGTGTCTGCCTGCAGATATTGAACTTAATCAGCTGACTTACAAAGCTCTGTAAGATGGGTGAGCACCCTTGGCTCTTATGTGGAATATGGCATTTCATCTGGGAGATTTGAGAATAATATTAATCATTGCCATTTAGTGAGTCCTTTTATGAGCTGAGTCCTCCATCAGGACTCTTTCAGTTGCAGAAGACAAAATTCGGTCTTACTGCTCTGGGCAAAAGGGGGGATTATTTGGAAGGCTCTTGCGTCTTGTCTTGAAGAAGTTCAATGGTCAGATGGTCGGATCTGAAAGAGTAGTGTCTCAGCGGGGCTTGTCAAACCACTGAAGCCCGGGACTGGAATAACGCTCAGGATTATCTCTGCTTGGAAACTAGCCCCCTTACTGAGGAAACTTGTCACGATCTAACTCAGTTTCACGTCTTGGGGCTCCCACCACCTGAGAGAGATGAACTCTTTTCCAGTTCATTCTGGAAAGTCACAGGAAGACTCCATTTGGCTCAGCTTGGGTCTGGCCTGCCTCTGGGACAGCAGACTGCACAAGAACACAGTGAAAGGGAGATTCCCGGGAGCAAGGAGAGGTACTGGGTAAGCAGTTCCATGGTACTCGTTAGTAAGCCCTCTATTCTTTCATGACAAAAGCCTTTGAGGTAGCTGCTCCTGTACCTGTTCCAGAAGTGGCGAGCCTGTGCCTTCGAGAAATTAAGTGGCTTGATGAAGATCACACAGTACATGGCAAAATCAACATTCAAATCCTAGTCTGCTGGTTCAAAACCTTGCTTTGAACTAATACAATGTATTGCTTTTCTAAACAGTAGGAAAGGAACCAGCAGGTAGATGTAAAGTTGGACAGCAGAAATGATGGCAGAATAGTGGGAAAATACAATTTTCTCCTCAGCAATCTCGAATATTAGCATTGCTTCTTTTCAAAGAACATAAAGCCGTACTGGTTCTGGAAATCAGCAACCTCTGCCTCCTTCCTGCAGAGGCAACAATGGGATCTTAATCTAAAATCTCTTAAAGACTGCCTGTGGACTCACAGGACAAAGGCAGTATAACTCTCTGAGAGAGTGAACTGCAAAATTCGCTGCATCTAAGAACCAGAGGGGTGTTGGTTTCTCAGGGCATTTCCATCGGCTCAGACGCCCTCTTGTCTGCACAGGTGGCAGACAGTGGTTCTGAAAAATAAAAAACAAGACGAGAAAAGAGAGCAGTAGAGTCTGCTGGGTTCCATGCTGCTTACCCTCAGAGGCACACATGACCTGGTGTGACTTTGGGAGCCTGAGCTCCTCACTGCAGGAGGCAAGGAAAATAAGGAATGATGGTGACAGTTAATGATGCACAAAAATGCAGGGACAGTGTAATTGGTTCTGCTGAGTCTTCTCAGCTAGCCCAGTGGGTTGCTTTGCCTCTCCCGATTGTAGAATTTGAGTTACTAAAGAAGACCAGTACAGTAACTGCTTCCTAATAACACCCTGGAATCCAGGCTGCAGCCACGCTCCAGTGCTCAATTCAGAAACTCCAGTAAGGGTAGATTGAAAGCAGACATTTTTGGGTGATTAGTTCTGTTTTTAATCCACATACAGCTTGGAAAGGAAAAGGAGCCCCATTTTACTTTAAAGAGTGTCTAGGGACAGTGCCAGAATCTTTCAGCACATTTTCTGATTAGTCAGGTAGTAAAAGTGTTTTAGTATTTTTAGAAAATAAAACCTTAACCTTTTGTAGGTCTTAATGATTCTTCCAATTACAAAATGCTCTTCTTTCTGTATAATTGATTACTAGGAATGAGATGTCAAATATTAGGGTGTGTTGAGAGTGGACTTGGTTGATGGGGTGACTGCTTTAGAAGAACCATCTTGACTCTGGAAAATGAATTATATTAAATTTCCTTGACTTCAGTACATTGTTATAACAAGCAAAAGCTTTCCAGCCTGGGAAAAAAAAATCTGGCAGACAGTTTATCTTTCTTTAGGACTGAAATGTAAGATTGTGTGAGTCTTACTTGTTTGCTGGAAGAAAAAAGTGGTACCCTCAGCAGAGATCGTTCTGGTGGGATGCCAGATTGAGAATGAGGAAGTAGAGATGGAAACCCTTTGCCTGGGAAGGGAGTGTACGCTTCTCGGACCTTAGCTTGGCCCTTTTTGTCTTTCTTCACTTAGTGTCGTGTGTCTTAAGGTGTTTGACAAAAGACAGTGGTTATAGTTCCAATACATCATTAGAACATGACATGACGAACAGTATCACAGAGTTCCGTGCAATCTGTGCCCAATAGGTCAGTCCTTTCTGGTGGGCAGTTGCCTGCAGAGACCTCTGTAGTGGCTTTTTGTACCACGACCCAACATTTTTAGAAGGCCCCAGTGGTTTTAGAATTTACTGCCCCCCTTGTAGCATTGTGGGCTCTAGACTCCGTGTCAGCCTAGTAGATAACAGTTACAGCGAGTGTGATGCTATTTGAACCACTGCCTCCAGTTGTGCCTGACATTAGGGAAAGCATTCAGAGTGGTGGTCTCAGCACCGCTCCTCTTCTGAGAAGTGCCCCATGCTATTTTTAATCAGTTGGCAAGTATTAAGTTCCAGTTGTGCTCTAGCTTTGGTTAGATGCCAAAGGTGAGGTGACAATATGATTTTGCCAGAATGATTTTTGAGAGTGAGAAGGAGCTATTAATAATTATACTGAAACAGTAGTCGTAAACTGGGCCTATGATGTGGCAACTGAAATGGAGTCCTTGAACTATGGGGGATATAAGAATGAATGCATAACTTTGGTCAACACTCTAAAGGATACTTATAGCCCTGTTAGAAAGCTAATACTTATGCACTAAACAATTCAAGAAAATATTTTTTTAAAGTCCTTTTCAGTAATTATCCTGTTACCTCTCTCCACCTCGCAAATCATTTTCTTCTCTTCTGTTGTATCATTTCCACAATAGACATGTGCACACATCTCTTATCTTCAAATATTCATCCACTCACCCCATCTATTACCCCATTTTTCTTGTCTTATAGCAAAAACTTCTTGAGAAAAATTCTATACCAGAGGTCAGCAAACTTTTTTCCGTTAAGGATAGTAAATATTTTAGAGTTTTTAAGTGCCGTGTGGTCTCTTACAGCTACTCATCTCTGCTATTGTAGGGTGGAAGTAGCCACAGATGATAGCTAAACGAATGGGATGGGTGTGTTCCGAGCAAACATTGGTTTCCAAAGACAGGGGCAGACTGGATTTGGCTCGTGGGCCATTGTTTGCTGGGCCCCGCTCTGTGCTCTCAGACTGCACTTCATCATGTCATCACTGCCCACTGCCACTCTCACGCTGCCACTGAGGCTGCTCTTGTCAAGGTTGCCATCGACTTCCCTGTTGTCAAATTCAGTAGCAATTCTCTGTCCTCATCTTACGAGCATTTTCAACAATGTAGGACATACTTGCTCTTTCCTCATCCTTCCAACACTTTTGTTTGTTTTTTGTGACACCACAGTCCCTGTTTTTTCCCTTGTGTCACTGGTGGTTTTTCTCTTGCATCTTTTCTTTCTTTTTTCCTTCTAGACTTCTGAACATTGGAGTGCCCACGGGCTCATCCCTGGGCCATTTTCACTCTCTTCTCTTCCTATCCCATTTTGTCTAGACTCGCTTCCTAGATGACTTCTCCCAGTCCTACAGACTTAAATATCATCTAAAAACTGATGACTTCTAAATTTAAATCTCTGGCCTGCACCTTTCTTCCAAGCTTCAGGCTCACATGTCCAATTTGGTTTCTCCGCTCAATCTCAGGTGGACTGTGCACCTAACACACTGAAGTGGGAACTCTCAGCTTCAGTCCCACCGCCACCACACACAGCTGCCTGTTGAACCTATTCCTTCCCCTGTCTTTCCTAGCTTAGTAAGTGTCATAATTCACTGGCTTTTCAAACCCAAATCTCAGAGTAATCCTTGATTCTGTCCTTCACCATCCACATCCAGTCTATCAGAGAGTCCTGCAGATTGTATTTCCCATAAATCCAAAATTGCTCCCCTTCTTCCCGTCACCACTGGCCGTCTGGCTTAGACCTTCACCTTCCCTCACCTGGACAACAGCAGCTTCCTAACAGGTCTTCTCTCCTGATTTCACTCCTGCCTCTGTACAGTCCCCTTTCCACATAGTAGCCAGAGTGGTCCTTTTCACGTGTAAATCACCTCCCAGTCCCTTGTTTAAACCCTTCAGTGGCTTCTCACTGCACTTAGAACAAAATCCCATGCTTTTTCCCCAGGCCTTTGAAGTCCATCATGCTCTGGTTCCTGCCTACTCCTCCAAATTATTTCTTAACACTCCCTGCTCCAGTACCACCCAGCCCTCTGCTGCCTTCCTTTAGGTCCTGGGAAACTTCAAGGCCTTTTCTGTATCAGGGTGTTTTACTTGTTGTTCTCTCCACCTGGGTGTCTCTTACCGAAGATCTCAAATCTTGACTCTTATCCTAGAGATCTCAGTTCATTTGCTCTTTCTCAGGAGGCCTTCTCTGACCTTCGTTTCCCTGGCTCTCATCCATCCTACTTCTTAATGCCTTTTTTTTCCTTTTTTTTTT
>PVIA01015066.1:0-24205 GCA_004024845.1 Tonatia bakeri
AAGGGAAGGGACCCACAAGGAAAACACAGAGGCATTTGGGTTTTTTTGTTTGTTTTAGTCATGCGAATGCTAGCTACGCTTTTGCACCCACAAAACGAAGAGAACTCCACACTAAGTTATTTTCTGGGGAAAAAACGAAACTAAACACTAAGGCTGACGTAAGAAGTGGTAGAAATAAGCATGGGGGGGGGCGAAGGTGGCCAAGAACCAGGGACCGTAAGGCTGTCACCGGGCCCAGGCCATCTGAAGGCCGGTGTGGCCCAGACATCACGGGGCGGACGGTCCCCGCGCGTGGGCCCCGCTGCCGAGCGCCGCTGGAGCAGACAGGGCTTGGGGGGAGGGGGAGAGGCGAGGGCCTGGCCGCTTCGCCGCCCTCTGCGATCACAGAGGCCACAACCGAAGTGTCAGAACTTTGTTGTTTTGTTAACCGTCTCCAGTTAAAAACCTCAATTTGTTTCTTTTCAAGCTTCCTTGTTTTCCAATAAATTTTCTTGAGGGGATACTTTCCAACTTTTCCTGTGGGACATCCCCGGGTTTTGAGACACACTGTTCTCATTGTTTCCTCGTTTATAAATAGTTTGTGATTTCTGTTTAGCTTTCCTTCCCCAGCCGAGAGTTACTCAGAAGGCTGTCCTTAAATCTCCAAGGGGTGAATTTTTGCATTTTCTGCTTCCTCTTCACTCCTGAGCCATTTCACGGCAGTCAAGGAACCTGCACCCGTGGTCTCGGCTTTGAGACTCCTTTCGATTTCTCCGGTGGCCCGGCACACGACCTGCTTCTTCTGGTGACTGGCCGGTCTGCGTGTGTGGCCACCACAGTCCCTGGTCGTCAACCGCCAAGCTCCGTGACGAGGAGCTGACGGGTTAAGTCTGCTCATTGTGCTTCTCCGGGCGACTTCAGCCCGGGTCGTCTGTGGTCCACTGGTGTGTCCGTTTCCACGGCCGGCGTGTTGAGACCCTCCACCACATGTGGACCTGTTACGACGCGTACTCTGCAATTTCTGCTCTCCGTGTTTTGAAGATGGCCGCTTGGTCCTCGGCAGCCCAGCAGGCGTGGCAGGCTCTGCAGAGAGAGGTCCACCACCTACTCAAGCCCCTTCTCTTCTGCCTGCTGTCAATGCCCACCGTCCGGGTCTCCCTGGACCATCGGGGTGTCCCCGTGACCCCGCCCTGCCCATGGAGATGTGGGTGGGAACCTTCTACAACCGAAGGGGCAATGTGATGGAGATAAGGCTTTCCCCCTCCGGTCTTTCCCCCTCCCTGGTGGAAGCAGGATAGGGCTGGAGCGCCACAGCCATCTTGCCACCAGGGGGCAAAAGCCAGATGGCACCAAAAGCCAGAATCTGCATTTCTGATGAGCTCCTGGGGGGAGCCGGCTTAACCTTTCAACTTCCGCCCTTCCTGCTGCAGAGGGGCCACCCTCTGCTGCCCAGGCCAGGGGCCTCGGCCTGCTGTGCTCTGCTGCGGAGCGGCGGCGGCGGCGGCAACAGACACGTGGCCTGTCTCTGGAACACGCTGGGCCATGGGGGCCCCCTTTGAATGCTTTTTGCCTTGAATTCTTTTCACGTGATGTTAATATTCCTGTATCTGCTCTTTTTTGTCTGTTGTTAGCATTTATCTGATACAGCGTGTTTTATGTAGTCCTGTGACTGCTGCTTGGTTTGCGTTTGTTGTGGCAAAATATACATGACAAACTTTACCATTTGGCCATTCAAAAATTTATTTATGGATTGTAGAGAGAGAGGAATGGAGAGGGAAAAACATTGATTTGTTGTTGCACTTATTAATGCGTTCATTGGTTGGTTCTTCCTTTAGCCCTCCTGTGAGGACACGCTTACTGATTTTAGAGAGGGGCAAGGGAGGGAGAGAGAGAAACGTCCACAGGTTGCCTCGCAGAGGCGCCCCAACCAGGGCCGAACCCACAACCCCATGACCCAGGCAGGTGCCCTGACTGGGGATCTCAGCTCGCAACCTTGGCAACTGAGCCACCCAGCCAGGGCCCCATTTTGACCATTTTATATTACACTTTATTTATTTATCTTTAGAGAGAGGAGAAGGGAGGGGGGAAGAGAGGGAGAGAAACATCAATGTCTGGTTGCCTCTCATGTGCCCCCTACTGGGCACCTGGCCCACAACCCAGGCCTGTGCTCTGACTGGGAATCAAACCAGCAACCCTTTGGTTCCCAGGCTGGTGCTCAATCCACTGAGCCACACCAGCCAGGGTCATTTTGACCATTTTTTAAGTGTACAGTTAAGTGACCTTGGGAACAGTCACGATGTTGTGCAACCATCCCCACCGACATGGCATTTAAAATCTTTGTATCAAAGCACCATACCCATATGTAAACCCTTTGTCTTGGTCTGCATGTCTCAAACCAGCGTCCCGGAATTCTCACGTGCCGAATACTCCCCCGTGCACCCGACACCAGAGCAGGAACCGGGATGCTTGCCTGGGGTCACTGTCCCTTCATTTTCTGGGCTGCCGCAATGGGTGTGCAGGGAGCAGAGACTCTCTCTCAAATTGGCACCAACAATGGAGTTTCACGTGTCAGGGGACAGAGGTGGGCAAGTGCCAGAGCTGGCGACTCAGAGGTCCAGCTGTGTTTCCCAGAGGCAGGGTCCTTGGCCCCCACTCCGCGAGGTGGGGAGGGGCCGGCTGTGCCTTCAGCCTGGGCGGGGGAGCTGGGAGTTGCAGGCTTCCTGCCCAGACCCAAAGGACTCCGGGGAATGACCAGAGGATGTCCAGAAGCGCTGGCCAAAATGAGGAGCTCGACTCGGAGCTCGGAGCACGAAGCAGAGCTGGCCGAGGACCGCCGGCCTGCTCCGGCCTCAGCAGCGGACCTGCCGTAACTGGCTTCCATCCCTCCTGAGACCTGGTGAAGTCGGTGGACCCCTTCTCAGAGCCAAGTTTTGAAATACATAAAGCACATTGGGTTATAAAGGAAACCAACTGCATTGAAATGCAATCATCTAAGTCATTTAGGATTTGTCTTATCCATATACGTATGTAAGCATGTCATAAAACCCGTAGCCGTTGTGCTTTTGTTAAATAACTCCCAAATAGTTAAAGTACCGGTGACCAGAAACAGTCTTTCCAGAGATCTGCAAGCACAGCAGCCCGATATGAAAATAGCTGTCATTTCAGCCAAGTCACAGTTTCGTCACCAACAGAAATGCCACACCTAGTAGAGGCCGGTGAAAAGCAAGGTAGCATAATGTCCCGTCCAAGCTTTCGGGCCCCCTGGCTGTCCATGAACATCCCTCCTGAGGTCCTTCCTTGGACCCAGGGTAGGGACCCCTGGCTCAGACCAGCCACCTCCTGGGAGCCAGCCTCCTTGACACAGGTGTGTGGGGTTTGAGTTTTAGTCCGTCCCGAGGGTCCCTGTGGGTTGGTGCGTGGCTGTGGCTGGTCAGCATTTCCCGAGACGACCGCTGTCCTTACACTGCTCCCTCTGCTCCAGCTGCTGGGTTCAGTCGCACGTGTCCTACTGTTCCCGTCACCCCGCCCGGCCCCGTTTCCTGCTTTTATGATGTGATTTTTTCTTCCCGTGGTCTGGAGGTTTTACGCCATTTTTCAATAGAGATAACCCAGCAGCCACTTCACACTGTTAACGTTCATATCTGAACTCGAGTTTCTGTGCCCAGGTTGAGAATGAATCAGTATGCGGACTGCCCCCTTTCTATTTTTCCCTCGAGCCCCCACCCCCACCCCGAGTATGAGATCATCCAGACTGGGAGAGCATGGTCCAGCGTGTGTCCCTGGTAAAAAGTTTCACGGCTCCCGTAGCCCAGGCCTCCTCTTGGGTTCATTTTTTGTTTTGCTAGAATATATAATTTAGTCATTACTTCAGATAATATTTGTTGGAGGCACACTCTCCCAACACTTGGCGTGACCCAAAGAAGGGCTTGGTTTCCCTCCCAGCTGAGTGTCTGCGCGCCTGGCGAGAACCCCAGGCTCCCGCCACCCTCCCTCCACACAGGAAGGTGCTGCAGTCACCCAGGCCTGACGTCCTTTCTTCCTCTCCTCTTTTCTTGGACATACCCTGTCCCCCACCCCCCGCCCCCCCAGGTTGTATCTGATCCTCTTCCGCTCTGTTCTAAAATGTCGTCACAGGCGTTTTCTCGCTGCCTTTGCCTTGCAGTCTCTGTCCTTTGGAATTCCTTTTAAATAACTGGATTCGGAAAACTAGGGGCTTAGTTTCCACGCTTCTCCACTGTTCCTTCCCAAAGTGTAACTCTTCAATCCTTTCCTTCGTGTCGGGGAGGATTCTTCCACGGGAGCACCCCGCTCCCTCCCGCCGAGGCTCGGCTGTGTCTAGACTACTCCCCTCCCACCTGTTGACATTTTTTTATTTCACCGTCCCAATGTTATGTCCCGAGACATCGAGTTGACTTCCAGAAAGTTTTTGAATTTAAGTCGTGTTGTTTTTGTATCAGACATAACATCACAAGGAAGAAGACAAAAACCCCACTGTTTGAGGTGTAAGTTTCCCGGCCTGAGATCCCAGATTCCTGGGATCTCTATGACTGCAGGCCGGCGCTCACCTCGGAGCAACGCCATGGGAAAGCAGCGAGGATCCGCGCCAGGCATTCACATCCTGGCTCTTGCTATCACCTCCCAGTTTCCCCGAATGTTTTGCCACGACGTAACTAGGGAAGCATGTTATTATTTCCAGCTCACCACATCCGTTTCCCCGCCATCCACAAGCCAACCACTAGGCCAAGGCCACATACTCTGGGGTTTTGTCATACCGGCTCCCTGGGCACCCGATTCTGTATTAGTTAGGGTGGGCGTATTAGTCAGCGTTGCCCCAGCAATGCTGCATAACAAACACCCCAATGTTCCGCGGCTAAAACAACAATTACTGAAGCGCACACTCCGGCTCCGTGGGTCGCGCGGAAGCCAGGCGGGATCGCGGACTCCCCGAGCTCTGCCCCGCCCCTCGCCGCCTGCCCGGCCCACCAGGCCCGCCCATTGGCCGAGGCGCGCACCGCCTGCGTCTCTGCGCAACTCCATTGGCCCGCGCCAGCGGCCCAGACAAAGAGAGCGGCGAAGGCAGGCGGCGATTGGGCGGGGCGCGGGCGGCCGGGGAGGTACGGGGAAGGCGGGGCAGGGCTCAGGGAAGGGGGAGAGCGGCACCCCCGGCTGTGGCGCGGGCCGGGAAGGGACCTTGGGGCGCGGGGTGGTGGGGGGAGGTACGGGTTTAAGGCGGGGAGGGGTGGCGCGGGCTGTGCGGCGGCAGGACTCCGGCAAGGGGCGGAGCCGGGGCGGGGCCGGGAGCCCCTGGAGGGCGGTGGCCGCGGGGCGCGGGGAGCCCGCCGGCCCCTCCGCCCAGCTCCCCTCCCGCCCCGGGGCTCCTGCCCGGACCGAGGCGGCTGTTGCCGCCTCGTCTTGCTTGAGGGCTCCATGTCCGTCTCCGCAGCTCGGCGGGAACGTGGGAAGGTGGAATCCCGGGCCGAGAAGGACGTTCCCGGGCCCGGACCTGCAGCGGTACCGCAGCCCACGCCGGGAAGCGTCCTCTCCTCTGCGTCGGAGCCACCCTCCGGGTCTGCGGGCCACAGGGACGGTCTGCGCTCTCTCGCTCGGAGAGGAGGCGAGGGCCTTGGCGCCGGAAGATGGACGCTGCGCCGGGACTGAAAGCTTCTCGCGTTTCCTACAGAGTTGGCTCCGCGGGGTGCTTCGTCGGGGAGGGAGGGACGGACCCTGGGGCGACCGGCCGGGCGGGGAGTGGCTTGTGGGGGCCCCCTCGCCAGCGGCGGGCCCGCGAGGCCACCCTCGGAGCACCGCCAGGTACGTGCGCTTTCCTTGTTTTCTGCGCGCCCGGCGCGCATTCCTGGTAGGGAACGAATAAAAACCCGGCTGCTGTGTAAGAGCCCTTCGCCGCAAATGTGTCTTTCTGCGGGGCTCAGGGAGGGTCCGTAAACGCGGGTAGACGCCGGTTCAAGGTGCGCCTGAAGCCCCGGCGGGGTAGCGGCCTCCGCTGGACCTCGGGGATCGGAAGGAGTGCCCTTTGAGAAAGCTTCTCCCCTTTCTCCAGGTTCCGTTTAACTCGCCGCAGAGACGGTGCGGCCGGCCCGGGCTCCTGAGCGGGCGATGGGCCTTGGCTTCCTTTAGTCTCTCCCACCCTAACCCCCTGGAAAACCGGATTCTTTTTCCAGCGGGGACGCTTAGTGTGGGGCGTGGGGGTCGGGAGAAGCTCGGAACGGGGAGGCCCTACTATTGACCCCATGCTGGCTGGCCCTGTACAGGCCCCTCCCAGTCCCACGAGCTGGGGACTTGAGGGTTAGGGGAAGCCCGCGGACCTGGTTTTCTAGGGGGGGTTAGGGGGAGGCCTGGCAGCGGGCTCCTTCCCCTCCCCCATGACCACTTCAAACAAAAGAAGTCCACAGGGAATCATTTTGGGGAAAAATCTGAATGTGAACCTGTAACACCCCCCCCTCATCCACCCCGGCCCCTTTTCTCAGGATGCGACTGAGTCTTTACAACAAAGGGGAGTGTTGCAGACAGTTGTAGGAAAGGCCGCGTTTTTATTTGGGGACCTTTGAAGAGCGCGGATGCACCTTAGCTTTCCCCTCCTGATTAATTAGCCATAGGTGCCATTTGGATTCGGGAATTGTGTTCGGGAGACTTTCAGAAAAGAGCCCTCATTGCGAGCGAAGTTGGAGATCCGGCCTCCACGAGGCGGCAGGGGGAAATCCCCCATGGAGTGAATTTATTCCTTGACGTTAGGAAGAAGATTGAAAATTCAGGGGTTTGATGCTTAAAGGGAAGGGGTGATTTGGGTCCTTTTCTACCCCCACCTCCTCTACGCTGTAACAAAGAGCCAAGGCAGAAAGGGGAGGAGGCTCCAGTGGAACACACTGGAAAGTACCTCGTCTCCGGGCCTCCCGGCCGCCGCGCAACCCCGAATATCCTGAGTTTGGGCTGAAAAGGGAAGGAGACTCTCCCCACCCCACCCCAGAGTGGGTTCTGTCCAAGCGTCCAGCCCCCGAGACCCTCCCCTACTTGTCCAAAGTCTTGGTTACCCGGCCTGGGGGAGAGAGGTGCCAAGGGGAAAAAGGGCCCCTCCTGGGGCAAGGGGTGCAGTCTCGGTTTCCACCTTCGGGGACTGGACGAGGTATGCGGAATCCTTGGGCGTGGTGAGACGCAGACCCGCATCCACCAAAGGCCCTGACCTCTCCTCTTTCGAAATGAGCTCCAGCCGTGAGGCTCCCGATTCCAGTGGAAAAGCCGCCAAAGATTTACAGTCTTCCAAATTCCCCACACTCTAATTACATCCTTGTTTTCAGTTGACTTATGGGTAGCGACCACTAAAATCATTTTCCATTTTGGCATTTAAAAAAAAAAAATGAGGAACGCAAGCTTTGCTCCTTTTTTACCCGTTTGGGCGGACCTTTTTCCAGCGGCAAGAAAAGAAACCCGGCCTCCCTCTGCCTCCACCTCCGCCCGCCTCCTTGGGCGCTTCGGCCTGTTACCCCCCATTGCAAGCCCCTTTGCTGCACTTTTGGGGAAAGTAGTTTTTCATTGTACTGCCGCCCAAGGGTGTTAACGGAAGGCCGGCCGGGAGGTGTGCTGGGTGCGGTGTGGACTGTGCGGGTCTCCACACCTACTCGGGGGTCGCCGCTCCAACCCTGGCGTCGGGTGCCGAGTTGGAGAGCGAACCCCCACCCCCGCGCATGATCCTAGTAGAATCACCCTTCACCCTCCGAGGGCCTGCGCTGCGCACGAGCCCCGCTGTGGAGGGGGGCCCCCTGCTCAGGGAACCCCTTATCGACCCCACGCTGCTGCCTGGCGGCCCCATCCCCCCACCCTCCTCCCTTTGTTCGCCTTTACGGACACGGAGTTGAAAGTGGCAGGAAAAAATAATTAGATGGAAATCAAAGATAAAACGGGGTGCGCTGGCGGCCCAGGCAAGGCCTGGCCCACACTCCAGCAGCGCCTCGTAAATCTTCAGGGCCTGACAAAGGCCGCGGCCTCCGGTTACCTGGGAATTTTGGAACTACTTGGCAACCTCCTTCCCCTCTCCCCAACACCGTTCTTCGGAGCAAGGGCAGATAGTCCTTGGGGAACCCCCCCCCCCCCATCTGGCCAGGGCAGGATGCCACGGGGTCCAAGCCTGGAATCAGTTAATTTCCAGAAGTGGATATTGCCGGGTCGGGGGTCTAGACTACTCCGAGGAAGGGCAGCAATACCCCCACCCCGCTGCTGAGGAGACCCCAGGGTTCTGCATTTCCCTTACTTCAGGTTGCCGTCGGAGGGTGTGGTGGGGAGGACCAGAAGGGTCGGGGGCGGATGAGCCCCTCCTCGGGGACTCCTTTGTCTGGCCCCATCACCGAGGAGGCATGTGGGCGCCCCAGTGCTGGAGGAGCCACCCGGCTTCCCTGGCCCCTTCTCCACCCAGGTGCTCGGGCTGCGGGCAGGGAGCTCAGACGCAGACAGAATGGAGCCGCAAGATCCCCGTGCTGTGGGCCGGAGGTCCGTGCACCCCAGATCTCAGGGGCCCACGTGCGCTCCACCCGGGAGTTGAGACCCAGAGGCCTGCAGGGTGGAGACGGCGTGGAAGAAGTCCGGGCTGGTGTTAGGTTGTTTTAAAAGCTGAAATTGAGAAAATAGTAACCTGCTTTTGAACGCAAAGAGGTGGGGGAGTCTTGTTTAATTACACCCCCTTGTTGTGGCTGTTTCTGACCTCCTACTAGTAAAAGAAATGTTGCCACATTTAATTTTTGTTGCCATGAGCCATGGAGAGGGTAGCCCAACATTTTGAAGTAATTTGATAACCCTCCAAGTAGCGAATCCGAAAGGGAGGCTGGCGGCCCAGGTATAGTTTCTTTATAACCTGAATTTACAATGAAAGCATTCTCCTTTATGGATATAATAGATTAGATTTCACAACTTAATTCACCGGAATGGCTCCGTTTAAGGGAGCTCCGGCTGATTTTATTACGCCAAGCCAAATTGGATGTTTGTGGTCTTAACGAAAAGCGATTGTGACATAAAATATATAATTTTTAAAGTAAAAAACCAGCGGGTTCAACCCCGTCCCCTCCTCTCTCCATCCCTCCTCCTCGCTCCCGGTTCCCCAGTTTGGAAAATACCAAGAAGTAGTTGTTGATCTCTGCCAGTGAGACAGGAACTCACACCCGGGAGGGGGCTGGTCAGGGGGGCTCCGCTCCAGGCTGGGCTGGGTGCCGGCAGCAATGGGGCCTCATGCCTCCCAAATCCTGTCCTGCTGGGCCATCTCCCACCCTCTCCACACATGCAGGTCATGCACACGGTGCCACTAGCTCGAGAGGGCTAGGAGCCCGCTCCCCTGGATGCTTAAAACGTTGAGGTTCCTCCAAGCACAGGCTGCAGTCTCAGGGTCCTCGAAGCAGCCATAGGGATGGAAGCCTCTGTTGACCCTGCCGCACCCAGACAGCCTCCCCAGGCAGCACGTGCAGCTGGAGAAGGATGCCGGTCGGAAGGGCCCCGCCTGGGCCGGCCGCAGCCCTCAGCGGGACACCAGGCATTGGTCAGGCTTGTCGGCGCCGCTTTGTGCAAAACCACCGCGCCCCGATGCCCGGACGTTGCGGGCTCAGGCAGAGCCCTGCAAGAGCTGCTTGCAGGACCGCTGGGACGGCCAAGGAAACGCAGCCCGTGGGGAGCGGGCGTCGGTGCACGCAGAACCTTCTACAGAACCTTCTAGGCCCACCCCACCCCCAGCCTCCGAGCGGACCCGCAGCCCATCCCTCCTTGGCGGAGAAAGGCGAGGGGGCCCAGCAGAGAACAGATGTCGGGGGTGGAGGTCTCGGTGGCCCAGCGCCGGCCCCGCTCACCAGCGCCCACGGCCCATTCTACTGTCTCATCTGATTAAGGTCGGGCTCCATTCTCCGGAGAACAGCGTCGTCCTCCCAACCCCCACCCTAATTATTAGGTGGTATGTTGAAGGCGGATTTAGCCCTCAGCCCCTTCAGAGGGGTGGGGGTGGGGCAGAAGGCAACCCCGAGCGCAGTCCACCCCTTCCCGGTGGGCTGGACGCGGCGGCCAGAGCTACGGCAGGCAGGGCCTTGGCTGAGACTCCGGCCGCGCTGTGGGAGCCAGGGGTGCGCCCGGGTCCTCCTCAGCCGGAGAGACCACGGGGCGCTCCACGTGGCGCCCGCCTGTCGCTCACCCCGAACCGGCGCTTGGATGACAGCGAGCGTGCCGGTGCGTGGCTGGCGGGCTGCGGGTGCGCGCCTTAAATTAAATCTTCGCAGCGCCTGACCTTGTTTTTTCCTCCGCCAAAAGCGGCAGCAGCTGTTTTTTCCAGAATTCCTGCTGGAGGGGGAGGGGAGTTATTATTATTTTTTGGTTGTCACAATCTCCTGGAAAAATTCCCTGGCCTCGAAAGTGTAACAATAGCATCGCGGATTTCTGGAGGAAGTGCCCCCTCCCCTGCTTCTCCAGGGAAGCCTCTGCCTTGAGGCCTCTGCGGGGGCCTCTGGGGGGGCCTCTACGGGGCCTCTGCGGGGCGCAGGGGAAATCTACCTCCGCCCTGGGGTCCTGCCCCCATCACTCTCCCGGGAGGTCGCAGCTTTCTGAACTGGAGAGAAGTCAGCCTTCCGCTCCAGCATCTCAGGGCACCAGGGCCATAGGGCCTTCCTGCACAGCACCCCCTTCCCCCACCAAGCCTGCTCCAGGTGACCTGGCACCATGGTGTCCCTTCCTTAGGAATTCTATCCCTGTTTGCTTTTGGGGTCAACGCTAGCCCAGAGGCGGTTAAAGATTAACGGGTGGGGGCCGGGCCGGGACTGGGGAGGAGCCGCCAGAGAGGGAGTCTTGTAAGTGGGGTCTGCTCACTTGCATCCTGATGGGCAGCCAGGCCCCTGCTGACCTGTGCGCGCTCTCCGCTGGGTCCGTACAGCAAGCTCGCCTGTGTGGCAGAGAGGAGGTTGGGAGCTCTGGTCCGGAACAGCAGATGGGACTGGGCCTCTCGCACACTCCGATGCACCCTGTGGGAAGGGGGGGACTGGCTCTCCAGGCCGGTCCCCCGAGTGATTCCAGAATCCCAGGAGAGTGGCCCCGGCTGTGCCCAGGAAGGGCTGGGGAAGCCAACCCGGAGCCTGGCTGGGCCTCAACCTCCCTGGCCGTGCCCCTCCTGGTCAGGAGGGGAGGGGGCCAGGGATGAGGACCCCCGAGTCCTCCCTTACTCAGGAGGCAGCAGCTGCACCACACGGCCTTCGGGGCCTTCCCTGAAGGCGCTCATCCTGCCCGTAATTTATTTACACTTAAGTTACGCCAGGTGCATGGATGTGACATGGATGTGGCTGGGATGAGACGCCGGGCGTCCAGGCCTGCACGGGCGATGGGAATTGAACTTTAGTCTCCAGGCAATTAAGGCGGCTGGGACTATACTTCATTAATGGTTGTTACGCAATAAAAACGATAAAACGGCCCCTATTTGCGATTTAAAAATGCAATATATTTTAATTTACGTTTCTAAGTACTTCTGGGGCTGGATGGGGGCAGCTACGGCACCGTGGGAGGGGCTGGGCTGTAGCCCCTCCATTTGGAGGACGGGAAATGGCCCACATGAAGTGGGCCGTGGATAGCAGGAAGTGCAGAGGACACTGACGGAGCAGGCCTTGGCCTTGGGCTGGTGGAAGAGGAATATTCTGGGCTGCCTTTTCAAAATCGGTGAGAAGTCACTCCAGGCCTCACCCTCCTGTCCCCGGCTGCTGCAGAGCAGGCCTGGGGAAGCACTCACCATCCGGAAGCCTGCTGGGCAGGACGGTCCCCCAGGGCCCTGGGACCTTGGGCACAGTGGCTCTCCCCCACAGCCCCCGCCCACTTGCTGGCAGAGCAGCCGAGCAGGTTCCCAGGCCCAGAGGCAGCCTGCCCTCTGTCTTGGGATACTGCCGTGCTGGGAGGCTTTCCTTGGCCCGGCCCACGCCTCCTGGCCTTGTGTGGATCTCACTCCTTCCTCCGCAGTCTGGGAGGGTCACCCTGCCCAGACGCTGCACACTTATCCAGGGACAAGGTGTGCAGCACCGGGGCCTGAGGGCCCAGACAGCCTGTGCCCCGTCCCCAGCGCCCCCAGATAGCGGGCAGAGCTGACCCTGGGGGTCAGGGCAGTGGCAATCCATCTCCGGGGGCAGTGGGCCAGTCCGAGGGCAGTCTGGGACTGGCCTTGAAGGGGAGGGCCTGACTCTGCACAAAACGGGGAAAGAAAGTGGGCGAAGGACCAGGGCTGGGGACTGTCAAGACACCTGAAAACCCGACACATGCCACTGTGGTGTTCACCCTGTCCTTGGCCAAGGGCTCCTGACCTTTGGAACCCGTGCTGGACAGCCAGCTTCAAAGGCCACGTGTGGACACTCAGCCAGGGCTCCCAGCCTGGCGCCTGCCGCAGCACCCACATTTGAGAGGATACTGCCTCGGCCAGAGAGGGCAGGGCTGAGGCAGCATTGCCCCCCTGCCCCTCGCCCGCCGCCACGGTGGGCGGGGGCTGGGCAGCCTCCTCGTTCCCCTGTCCTCCACTTCCAGGTTCCTGAATAACCTGGGGTCCGCCCTCCTGCCCCTCCCAGCAAGAGTTGTCCCGGCCCCTGCCTGCCACTGCTCTCGTGCTGGGAGCCTCTGCTTGTTGAGGCGATTGGCAGACTTTCCCAGAAGTAAGTTTGATGGATGGAAATTAATAATTTTCCCTGCATTGCACTCGGTCCTAATCATGCCAGCAGGGAGGAGGGACTGTGGGGGCCAGGGGACCCCCGAGAAGCCATCGGCACGAACAAGGCCTTTCAGTTGGCTCCGTAGCCCTGGCAGGGGCTGGGGGATACAGCCACACCTGCACCCCCATCCTGGGTCCCTTGCTGTGTGACCTGGGCCCGATGGGGTCCTCTGGGGTGCTTCCAGCTGTGGGGGCAGGGGCCTCAGGCGCTGGAGAGGAGAGGCTGGACAGGGTGGCTGTGGGGGCCAGGGGGCATCCAGGCCAGCCTGCTCCACTTGGGCTTTCTTTTAGGAGACGAGCGACACCCTGTCCTGTAAGAGGCATGGCCCCACCCCTCACTCGGGTGTGGGATCCCAGGCCCTGCCCCACTGGGCTGGCGGAGACTCGGCGCTCGGGCAAAGCTGGGCTGTGTTCAGGACTCGCACCCAGAACAAGACCGCCCGGCCTGGCCCCGGGCCCGGCCCGGGTGGGTGCCCAGCGGGTCTTCCAGCTCCCGGCTCCTCGGCTTGGTCCTTGGAGCCTCCGACAGACACAACTGTGCGGGGTCCTTGGGGGGCCCCGGGGAAAACCCTGGGAGTGGCCGGGAGGTGAGTGTGTGGCCAGCGAGTCCTCCAGACGGCTCTGACCCAGGCCGTTCACTGACTACCCAGCAGGCCCAGATGGGCTGGAGGGTCAGCCCGCGGGGCAGAGGGCACGGGGCTGGGGCTCTTCACACGGACGTACTTGCTGAGTGAGCGGGGGGTGGACAGGTGGGGGACAGTGAGGAGGATTTACCGGGAGCCAGATTGGTTTCCCTGGCCCGTCCATGGTCCACGCTGCCTGCTGAGTCTGGGCTGCCCTCACCGGCCACACCCAGAGCTCTTCCTGGAGAAGCAGAGCCCAGGGCCAGACCTGGGGCTGGGGAGGGGTGGGAGGGCTTCCCAGCCTATTTCCTGCGGCGGCCGAGTTCACAAGGGACACAAGAAAGACCCCTCCCTCAACCAGTGCAGGTCCAGGGAGGGGGGCCCTGGGAGGCAGCCCACTCCCCCGCCCAGCCCACGCCTGCATCTGCATTCTGGTGAAGTGTGACCGCAGATGGTCGAGGGGGGCAGGGTGAAGACAGGCCCATGTGTGGAGGGTGGGCCCAAGTGTCCTGGGGAACAGGCTCCCGGATGACGGCCCTGCTGGACACGGCCTTTCCACCCACTTGTACCATGGCGTCCTCTGTCCCCCCCCCCCGGTGCAGTGCCGACCCCTCTTGGGGATTGGCGGGCTTGTGTTAGCCCACATGGCCAGACCCAGGCACCCAGCGGGGACTGCCCAATGCTTTGTCCCGAGGCCATGGGGATGTGGGGGCAGAGAAATTGCTGGTTTGGTGGCACGTGTCCTTGCACAGCGTCAGCACTCAGGGTTCCCATGGTGAAGACAGAAGCACAGAGAGATTGAGTAACTTGCCCCAGGCCGCACAGCGGTTCTGTCAGACTGGGAAGCCTGCTTTTGTCCAAGACACAACATATTGCAGATTAATTAAAGTCTTCCTCCCAGCAGGGCCGCTGATGGGTCCTTCCCCCATGGCCTTGAGCCAGACAGCAGACCCTGCTTCCCAGGCTGTCTGGGGCCTAGGGCGGGCCAGGGGCAGGGGCGTGGGGGAGGCTCCCCCCCATCCAGAGTGTCACGAGGAAGTGGGATGCTCCCCCTCCGGGAAGGCCTCTCCCGTTTGCACTGACACGGGGCCCCGGCCAGCCCGGCGCAGGACGCACTGGTCCCTGGCATCCTCTACTCGGTGAACGAGGGATCGAGCCCCTTTGGAGCTCAGATGCTCGGACTGGCCTGGCTGGCGGCACTGGCTGCTGCCGCACGGGCCTGCTGTTTGCTGTCTGGGGGACTAGTCTGGGGCGGCTCGGGCTGCAGCCCGTCCTCCCGCCTCCCCTGGGACTGGGCGCCGCAGTGGTCCCGGCTGGGCCCTGTCCTGGGCCAGACGACACCCCCCGGGGGCAACTGCGTGGAGGCAGGGGGGCTCCCTCCACCCTGACCTCTGGCTGCCCCGCTCCCCACCCATCCTGCCCCCCTCCCGACCTCTCGTCTCTAGCGCCAGGTCACCCTCTCAGCCTGGTCCCTTCTGTGTCACTCGCCAGGCCACTGCTTTTCTGGGACAAAGGCAGGACCCCTGCCCCCGGCCTCCTGCCTTTGTCCCCCTCAGTCCTCGTCAGTCCCAGAGCCACACGCAGCCCGAGAGCCTCGCAACCCACCCCGTCCCCAAGTCCCCGGCCTTGCCTGAGCCCGCCCAGCCCCGGACGGCTGTCCCCATGCCACAGCACCGGCGTGGACAGTGGAAGACACTCGCTTCCTGCCTGTCCCATGGGCCGGGTCCTAACAGGGGTGTGTGGGGGCCCAGGGCGGCGGTCCTGGCTCTTGGACAGTGATCCTGGGGCTGGGGACTCTGCCCACAGGTGGCGCTTTAAGCAAATGGCGTTGGCTCTGGGCCTGTTTGCTGACTTGAGTTAAGGGGCCAGATGGGAAGGCCTTGCTGTTCCTGTTCCCCACCTTCTCCCCACCCCAGCCCGTGCCCTGTGCTGACCCGGGGACGACCCTGTGGCCTGCATGGTGCGGTTGCCTGGGGGTGGGCAGGAGGGGCCAGGGGATAGCCTAGGTCAGGGACCTGAAGGTGGGTGTGCACCACTCACCCGGGCCCAGGGCCCCTCCCACTGTGCGCTCACCACAGCCCCCCCGCCCTGAGCTCCAGCAGCACCCTCCCTCCTTGTCCTGTTGCCCCAGGAGGGTGGCAGCTGTCACTGAGTGGTGGCTTCCTGCTGGTCTTTCAGCGGGAGCTCCCAGTCTCCCTTTGGGCGGCCCTGTGGGGCCCTGACGCACCCAAATTACACGCCCCTCCGACGCTCCGGAGTGCAAGCCACACACGCCGGGGCGGCTCCAGACCCAGTGACTCGAAGGCCTCCCCAGAGACCCTCAGCGCCCCAGCCCACAGTGCAGGCCCCCCTCTCCTGGCCATGCCATGTGTTGCCCTCACCGGGGGAGACCCCGGCCCCTCTCCTCAAGGGGCCCCACGTCCACAGAAGAGACAGACCTGCTCCCAGGGGGAGCCCTGCCATCCTGGCCTGGGGGTAGCAGACGGCCCCTACCGGAGCCCCCGAGGCCACCCCCGAGCAGTGGTGAGCACATCACTCCCTCTCAGAGCCTCAGCCTACTCCAGGTGGCTCACGAGGCTACCTGTGGGATGCTCTTATACGGCTTCACCTGGATGGAGCCGCGAGGGGAGAATGGAGGAGACCTCGGCCCCAGGACATCCTGCAGACTGTCGCCTGGACGGCACACGCCCGTGCTCCGGGGCCCCAGCAGACTCCTCTTCTGGGCGGCGGGGCACTGCAGAGGGCAAGGGTCCCCGTCCCTGCTCACCAGCGTGACCACGGGGCCGTGGCCTGGGGACCTCTGTCTGCCCCTCAAGCTCCCAGCCAGCTCACAGTGTCCCTTCAGCCTCCCCAGGGGGCTGCACAGAGGTCAGGACCCCAGCTCACAGCCGGCTAGCCTGTCCTCTCCTTTAATTTGCTGTGTTCATGAGTGAGTGAGGTGGCAGGAGGCCCCAGGACCTCGTGGCATTGGGGAGGGGGCCAGGAACAGGGACAGTGGGTGTAACCTCCAGGCCCGGCTCAGCCACTGTCTGTGGTCTCAGTTTTTCCTGAGGTCCAGGAGCTCCGGGCAGGGTTGTGGGGACAGCTCAGACAGCCTTTCTGGTGCCCATCCCTGGGCCGGGGGGTGAGACAGGAAGTGACGGTGCAGGCCCTACCCCCAGAGTTCACACACAGCCCACCAGAGTCACTGGGCCGGCGCTGGCCGGGCCCAGATCTGCCAGGCCCCCTTCTGCTCCTCCTCCCCCCTGATGTCCTCTCCTGGGCCCATCCCACCCACAGCACCAGCTCCAGTCAGTCCTCGCCAGCCAGCAGGTCCCCCTGTACCCACGTGTCCATTAGCCGTGGCCAGGAACCTGTGCTTCCCCGGAGGTGGGGGGCGGGCCTGAAACCCAGATGCCTGCAGCAGAGCTGGGTCCCGCCAGTGCCTGCAGACTGGGGCCTCCCGTCGTGGCTGCCTGCAGCAGCCTGGCTTTCGGGGGGCAGCGAGCCAGCCCTCCCATCTGGGTCATGCCTCCCCTGTCATTCCTCACACTGTCACCTGCCCCTCACCCAGAGAAGAGGGGGAGCCACCAGTCAGGAGAGGGGCAGGTGGGGGGGCCCGGACTGGACACAGCCCATCCATGCCTCACACAGGTGGGCGCTGGCCGACCCCCACCCCTTTCCCCACCATGCCCTCCGTCTGCACCGCCCTGCCTGGGAGCCTGGGCTCTTTGCTTGGGCCTTCCGCCACCCCACGGGGCCCTGTGGGTGGGCCTCCCTCGCTGCTGCTGGGACCTGGCCCACCCTCCTCAGCTGTCCCCAGTGCGGAGCCCAGGACCGAGGGATGAAGAAGGGAGCAGCAAGGAGTCACGGCAGCCACCCGCCTGCGCACTGCAGACCGCACAGGAATGCTCGAGGGAGGGGGCCCTCCCCACTCCCCACTCCCGAGTGGTCCTGGCCCCTCCCCCGGGGAGGACGTGGGAGAGCTGCAGCATCAGCTGCCCTCTGCCCCTGGGGCCTGGAACACCGTCCCCTCTGCTCCGGGTGACAGCAAGGAGTGGGGCAGGGCTCCCGGGACAGCCTCCAGTCTCAGGGGCCCTGGAGGTCACCTGCAAGTGCTTGTGGAGCAGATGACCCTTATAGAGATGGACACCAAGGCCCAGGCAGGTTGAAGCGGGTTACCTGGGGTCCCACGGCTAAGGAGAGGCAGGGTCGTGGGGAGCCCAGCCCCTCAGCCCTGCCTGTGAAGCAGGCGCTCCCCACCCAGCACGGAGCCCGGAGCCGAGCGCCCTGCAGGAGGCCTGCATCCCACATTCCGAGCCCGGGGTGAGACAGCTGCTGTGTCAAAGCAGGGACAGAGCCAAGCCAGCTCAGACGCCCTGGCCCCGAGGCCTGTGTGGGCGTGGGAGGGAGCCCGCAGCCCAGCCACACCTGTCCCGCCCTGGGCCCTGGGGTGGGGTTTCCCATCTGTGCTGGAGCCGGGTCAGGTTTCTCACTTCGCTGGGCGCAGGATGCAGGGCAAATGGGCCCTGGCCAGTGTGAGTCACCGCCCGGCCTGCCAGCCGGCCTGCCAGGCTCCCAGCAGACGGGGAAAACCGCCGGGAAGGGACCAGGCAGGGATCCTCCTCGCCAGTCCTGGGGGGCGGGGGCAGCTCCCACCATCGGCACCTCCCTGCCTCCCTCCTCCGGCCAGGTCAGTGGCCCAGGCTCCCCCCAACCAGGCCCCCTCGTGGTGGGAAAGCAAGGGGCGGGCCGCTTCCCAAACCCTCGTCCGTCTGTCCGTGAGGGCTGGGCCAGCCCCAGACCCCATAACACCAAGCGCTCAGCTGCGTTCTGGAATGCCTCTGGCTTCTCTCCCCGATCTTGTCCGAGTGTTAATATCTGTGAAATCACAGGCTGGCTGTGTCGGGTGTGTTTTCCTAACACACGCTGAAGGAAATCTTGCTTTCTGAAAAGTTTCTCAGGCCGTCTGCGAATCGCGGAAGACACAGCAGCCTGAGGAACGGCCGATCCCTCCCTGGAAACTCAGAGGCCAGAGGGGTGCAGGCTGCTGCTGGGGCCCTCTGGGGGGGGCTCTCCCAAGCCGTCCTCAAAGTGGGAGGCCATCGCCTTGAGTCCAGTCCAGAGCCCGGACCTTCTTCGAAAGGGCTGGTCCCCCGGAAGCAGCTTCCGTTGTGTCTCTGCCTGGGAAAAGTGCGCAAAGCTGGGACACCCCAGCGCACCTGCCCACCCCACCCCTGGACTTGCTGTGTCTCAGCTGCGCTCCGAGCCTCCAAGCCCACCACCCCGATCGCTCCTCCTCCCTGTGCAGGTGAAGAGTGGACCCCTGGCCGGAGCCCGCTGTCCAGGGCTGGGCCAAGCAGAGGCCATGGCAGCCCCTGAGGAAAAGCAAGCAAGGGGGAGGGCAGGACGCAGGGGGCGCCCTCTGCTGGAGAGAACCCACTCGACCTGCACAGACTCCGGGCTTGGGCGCTGACCAGCCCTGTGGCCCTCAAAGCGGGGTGCCCCTGCAACCTGGTACAGACCAGTGAGCAGCACAAACCATGCCCACACTCAGGCCTGGGAGGGCGGAGCAGGACCTTGGCCCTCTCTGTCCTTAGCTGCCCCCATGTCCTCTTCCCAGGGTGCTGTGAGCTCAGTCCTCGGGCCCTCCTGCCCAGCCCTGGGGGACTTGGGAGCAGTTTACGGGGCAAAAATGAGCTGGACGGAGTGTCAAGGGTGCCTGAGTCACTGGGCTAGGTGGCGGGTGGCCCCGGCCCGGCCCGTCTCGGCCCGTCTGCCCCAGGGTGGGGTTGTGGGCAGTCTGGGCTCCTTACCATGCCTGCCGAGACGCTCAGAGCCTCCTACGAGGAACGGGCTGCTCTGGCTGCCTTTGCCGATGGGGAAACTGAGGCGCAGAGCAGTAGAGCCGCCAGTCAGCCCCGCAGCCACCAGGGCGGTCAGAGCTGGGACTCAGAGCTGCAGCCGGCCCAGAGTCCAGGTGGCCGGCAGGTCGGAGGCCCCGGACGCTGCTGCCTGCAGAGCCCCAGGCTGCTCAGGGCTCCACCGCTGCTGGCCGGGGTCCTGGGCGTGTGTGGCCTCACCCGCCTGCAGTGGCTTCTGGCCCAGGAGAGGCAGTGGACACAAAGCTCTTCCTTGTCAAGTGGTACAAAAGGGTTGCAGGGGAAGGGGGATGTGGTGGAACACAGAGTGACCGCTCGACCCAGCGGCCCCCTTGTGGGGACACACCCAAGGGACAGAGCAGGACTCCCACAGACCCTGCACACCCGTGTGCACAGCAGCCCGTGGGTGGGGACAACCCAAGTGTCCCTCGACGGGTGATGGGTAAGCGCGGTGTGGTCTGTTCGTGCACGGGCATGTTCTTCAGCCACGAAGAGGAAGGAACTCCGGACACCCGGGTGGCGTGAAGAACCCGGGTGAACTTGAAGACGTGTGCTCAGGGAAAGGGTCCAGACAGAGAAAGACGGATAGCATGTGGACTCACTTTAAAAAATGCATATATTTTATTTATTTATCTTTAGAGCAAGGGGAAGGGAGGGAGAGAGGGAGTGAAACATCCATGTGTGGTTGCCTCTCATGTGCCCCTTACTGGGAACCTGGCCCACAACCCAGGCATGTGCCCTGACTGGGAATCGAACCAGCAACCTTTTGGTTCGCAGGTTCAATCCACTGAGCCGCAACAGCCAGGGCATCACTTTTATGAGAGGTTCAGAGTGGCGGCCATCGGGGGCAGGGAGGGCAGTAAGGAGCCACGGCAGAGAGGGGACAGAGTTTCCGTTCTGGGTGACGGAAGTCTTGGGAGTGATGGTGGGGACTGTTGCACAACCATGGGTGTGTACCAAAGCCACCGAACTGTGCCCTTACCCATGGCTACAATGGCTACTATTGTGTTGTGTATACTTTACCACACTGAATGACTTAAAAAAAAGGAAGGGGTTGGCTCTGGCCGGGTAGCTTAGCTGGTTAGATTGTCAATCCCACGTGCCAAGGTTACGGGTTCGATTCCTGGCCAAGGCACAGAATCAACCAAATATGCGGAACAACTAATCAATGTCTCTCTCTCTCAAATCAATAAACTAAAAAAACTTTTTTAAAGAAGGGGCTCTGTGGGAGGTGCACGGGCCCCCCAGGAGGGCCCCCTCCTCGTCTGGTCCCCCTCACTGTCTGGTCCCTGTGAGGGCAAGCCCCCAGCCCACCTCCTTGACTGCTCCCCCACCCAGCCAGCCCAGCCCAAAGGCAATAAAAAGCAATTCCATCCACCTTTCTTCTCACCTGAGGATGGATGGGGAGGAGGGGAGCCCCTCGGCACAACTAGGACCTGGGATCATTTGCACAGCCAGAGCCGCCAGGTGGCCATGTGGCTGCCACCACCCTGTGCCTAGTTCTGGGGGCTGAGTCATTCCCTCCTCCCCGGGTCCTGATGTCTTCTCTCTTTCCCCCTCTGACAACCTGTCCGAGCCAACCTCAGCCTTGGCTGCCACGGCGTGTATGAGCCCGAGTTGGAATGCCGCTCTGCATGGCAGCTGCGTGGCCCTGGGCGCACCCACAGCCTTCCTGGGCCGCTGAATGGGCGCGGGGCTCCTCCCTGCAGGGTGCTGGAAGCCTGTCATTGAGTATCCGGCCTCTGTTGTCACTCGGCAGGCTTTATTCTGTCACAGAGCACACTGCTGCGTCCTAGGGGAGAGCACAGGCCTTGTTTGACTCTGTGCCGCCGTCTCCAGGCTGTTCGGCCTCAGGGAGCCTCACTTTCCTCATCCGTGAAGCAGGAGCTTGTAGCATTCACTCCCAGACAGGCATGAAAACAGGCATAGAGAAGCCCCTGAGCGTGGTGGCACCCCGTGTGGAATGTGACCTTCAGGTGAGACTGTCCCCCTGGAACCTGAGCGTGTGACCTTATTTGGGAAAAGGAGCGGCTGTTACAGCATTTTCCTGCTTGTGGACACACCCTTTGCCCCCAGGGCCTGGCTCAAAGGCCACCACAGGGGCCTTGGGAGAAAGGTCAGAGGTGCCCGCAGTTCCAGAACCAGCCTCTGCGTCTGCTCTGTCCCCTCCCCTGGAGCTCAGGGCTCGGGCTGCGGGCTCCCTCCGCGGGGGGGCCTATGTCTGATCTGACCGGCCAGCAGGGTGCAAGCTGCCAGCAGGGCAGTGTGGACCTGGGGCAGGGCCAGGGATTGGGTGTCCCAGCCCATCAGCAATAGGCGCTGGCATGTCAGGGTCCCTCCGTGGTGTCCGTCTCCCTGTCGACTAAATGGGAGGGGGGCATCCTTGGCTCACTTAAGTGCTGGCTGAATCATTCAGGTCATTTACCGAAAGGCCTTGGTGGCTTCGAAGGCCGGTGTGCTGTCGTTTCTGTGGGCGCACCAGTGTTTCCCGCAGGAGTGCAGACCCTCAGGGCTGCAGTCTCAGGATGGAGAGTCAGGGCAGAGAGAGGACTCCAGGGACTCCCTGGGCCCTTGGACACTGGCCAGACCTCAGCTGACCGGCTTTGGCCCAGAGTGGCCCCCGTGCCTGGGTTGAGCCTCTGGGGCCTGGACGGACTGAGTCACGAGGGGCTGCCCACCTTCCAGCTGTGCCCCCCAGAGTGGGTGAGGGTTGCAGAGAGTGGAGGAGCCCCCATGGTGCACCCTACTTGTCCTGATGGCCCCACTCCCAACAGGACACACGCCAGGCGGGAATGGCCCTGGCCTGGGCGCCCGGGTTCGCGCGCTGGGCTGCCAGTCCCGCGGGTGTGGAACCGATTTATCCGGTAGCTTTGCCGCTGATTAGTTGCAGGTGAGTGGATGGCACGTGGTTTGTGTTGTAACAATATTTTGGGACAATTAGATTGAAACCACATTGCTGGAGGCCGCTGGCGGCTCGCAGCCGCACTGCCCTCTCAGTGCCCTCTGCGGCTCCGGGGCTGGCCGGCCACCCCCCCCTTCCTCGCCGCCGAAAGACCCAGGGTTGGGGCTTCCTGCTGGAGGGGGCCTCCCATCCTCACCCCCCAGCCGGGCTCCCCCTCTCCTGACCTCAGCCTCCAGCTGTTCCAGAGCACAGCTGCTGGGAGACTTCCCGGGGCAGGTGGGAGGGCTGCCTGGGGGCCCGGCCTGGGATGCCAGGCTGGACGGCCGCCCCTCCCCCCACCATGATCTCAGCACCTCCCTGTCCCTGCCCCACCGAGGTGTCCACAAAGACCCCCACCTCACCCCAGCCCACAGCACCCCCCCGCCTGTGTGCCCTAGGAGGGAGGCCACACCCAGTGACCAGACTGGGAGAAAGGAGCTCAGGTCGGCCCAGCCCAGCCACCGGGTGGGGGTCCCCTGGCCTGCCCCTCCAGCATGTCATGGGCAGCATGGCCTGGATGCCCGCCATCTCCTCCCTTCAGGGGACTAAGCTCCCTACCCACCACCTCAGCAAACTCTGAGGGCTCAGGGTCCGTCCTGCGATGGATGGGAGCTGAGAGGAGGCCTGGGTCCGGCCCAGGTCAGGAAGGGGGTTGTGGAGGAGGCCACACAAGGGGGTGTGAAGGGCACCGGCCCCCATCCCAGGCACGGCCACTGTCAGCCTGGGGAAGGCATGGGGATTGTCGACCCAGGTGAGTCCCAGGCCCACGATGAGTCTGGGCCTTGTAGGGACGGGGTGGATGGGACGAGGGACGGTCTCTCCTAGGGGTGGCCGCATTAGGGGCCCAGGCACAGGGACTCCTGTTGCGCTTCAGGTAACAGCCCTGACCCAGAGGATGCTGCGACAGCCCTGGGGTGAGGGGTGAGGGCAGCCACAAGCTCACGGCCGCACAGCCCAGGGCTTCTCGGGGACCCTGGGATCACAGAGGCGGCCAGGGTCGGGCCGGCGCCCAGCCCACCTCAGGGCCCTCAGTCCACCGCCCTGGGCCTCGTCATGCAGAACAGCAAAGGAGGGAGGCTCCGGAGGTCACAGGGCTCCGGTGTTAAAGGGCCGGGGCGCGGGTTCCCTTCTGATTAGAAAGCGACACTGTGAGCACTACTTGCATACCCGGTCCCTCTCCCGGTCAGGCTGTCAATCACGGTGCCTGCTCCATTCAGGGGCGGGAGCAGGGCTCAGGTTGGCCAATCAGAGCAGGGTATTTTAGACCACGTGACAGGGTCCCGCAGCCTTCCCCTGGGTGGGACCCGGAGCCCCAGCAGAGGGCGCAGGACTCGGTGGGGTGGCTTGCAGGGCCTGCTGGGACTTCCCCTCCTGCGGGCTGGTGGCTGGGGGCTGGGACGCCTGACCCAGGGCCTGACCTGCTGCAGGCTGCCCTTTCTGCAGAGGATTTGTGGGGGCTGCGCCCGAGGGGACCCCTTCCTGAGAGGAGACGACGTGAGCAGGCAGCTGACAGCCCTTGATGACTTGCCTGGAGGAGGGTGGGCCCGCCAGCACCTGGACGCTGGTGAGAAATTCAGGTTGCTGGCCGCCCGACCTGCTTAGCCGGCAGCACCTAGGTGGGGCCGGGGATGCTGGCCCAGGTGTGAGAGCTGCCCTCAGACAGACCTCGGAGGGAGCTGGCAAGCAAAGGCCTTTCCAGAATGTTTGGGGGCGGGCCTGGGACTCCCAGGACCCCTGCCTGAAAAGCGTCTGTGTTTTGTAAAACCAGAAGCGTAGGGTGGGGGAGACAGAAACACACGAGATGTTAGAGGACTGGGTGTGGGCGCTTGGCGGCGGCCCTAGCACCCTGGCCCCCATGTGCAGTGGGGGGGACTGGCTGGCCAACACCAGGGCAAGGTGGGGGGGCTGTGGTGGGCTCCACTCCCTCTGGCAATTGAGCGCTGGCTCTCCACCACCTGTGTGCCCCGTGTGAGGTAAGAAAGCCTCCCTGTGCCTCAGTTTCCCCATCTGTAAGACGGCACCCCAACCTCCTTTGCTAATAGCTTGCTCACTCCATACGGCCCAACCTCAACCCCGATAGCTTTCCTCGTCTTGC
>PVIA01015067.1:0-24193 GCA_004024845.1 Tonatia bakeri
TAGAGTATAATCGTGTAAGTTCTTTATATATTTTGGAGATTAAGCCTTTATCAGAGGTATCGTTGGCAAATATGTTTTCCCATACAGTTGATTCTCTTTTTATTTTGATACTGTTTTCTTTAGCAGTGCAGAAGCTTTTTATTTTGATGAGGTCCCATTTGTTTATTCTTTCCTTTATTTCTCTTGCTCTAGGGGACATATCAGTAAAAAAGTTTTTGCGTGATATATAGAGACTTGTTTGTAACTTAATGTGACCATAGGAGCTTTTATTACCTCAGAGTGAGCATAAAGGTCATGCACCTGCCTGAGATGTCATCCCTCAGTGTCTGGGAGCAGAGGAAGATCTTACTCCCACCAAAGAGATTTCAAGGCAAAAAGGGAGATTGGAATTTGCATTGTGAACCTTGCTTGCTTGCAATACTGGTTATACCCACCTTTTGCGCTCTCTCTCTCTCTGAGGAACAAAGATGACATGGCCCTCTCCATCCTGCCCTACACTTGAGGTCCCTGGGTCAATCAAAGACACAGAACTCATCCAGAAAATAATCACCTAACTACCATGAATGTCTCCGGTGCAAAGGGGAGCTTCGTTGAGCCAAACTGAATCACTGGGGACCCTACCTGAGCTAGAGAACAGAGGCCAATGAGTTTCCTTGCGCTTTACCTCTAAATTCACATGTGCTAGTTGATGTTTCTTCTCTAATGCCAGGAAGGCCTGATGCAGGAGAATGAACATGATCAAGGACACGAGAGCCATGGCAAAAGTGCACTACATTTTAGAACCCTTTCTTTTGCTCCCAAGTTTGGAACCAGCTGAGAAGTGGAAATAGGTTTTAAGCCCATGAAAATCACAATGTCAGTAATCATGCTGCTTGGAGAATATGGCTTTAGATACATTTATTTTTTTTTTAACCCCCATCAATCAGCAGCAAGGATGCTGGACAGCCTAAGGCATGTGCACAGTAGCCATGCTGACCCCAGGAGGGATGGAAAAGGAAAAGGCCATGTAGAGAGGCTAGATCTGAGAAGTATGGACCCTGGGGGAATTGAGCCCTGTACAGAGATCCCAGTGACCGACTCACCACTGAGCCAGCCATTCCTCCAGTCCTGGGCAAGGGTGAGCAAAGGCACAGACCAGCCTGGGGAACTTTCCTCTGCCTTTCATATTCCCTCCCTTTTAAGGCAACACAGAGTGTGGAGAACAGGTCTTTCCATCCCCATCAGCGTTTGAAGTTTTCAGAAGAGAAAATTGGAGCTGCAGTAGTTCAGAGCGGCGACTTTGAGCTCTGGGGCTTGAGTTTAAATCATGACTTTCCACTGCCCAGCAGAGCACATTGTCTGTTCTTTAGCATTGGGATTCATCATACCTCTCTCATAGGCTTGTTATATATAAAGACTGAAGTTGTTAAGAAATAAAAAGCACTTCGAATGGTGCCTTCTAGAAGATATTAAGTACTCAATATAGGTTCATTATAATGCAATTATCTTATTCAAATGTTAAGCTATATTTCTCCGTATATTTTCATTCCAGCATTGAATCAGCTTTAAAAATTTTTATAAATGCTAGCAAACCATCCAAGTCTTATTATTTTAGAGCACCTTTACCATCCTCACCTGGCTTCTTTTACTTCATTTTCACAGAAGCATGTGGAAGGAAATCAATCTGACAGAAACAGTGCGCTATGCTGGTGGGTACAGATTTTTCTTTCTGCTCTTGTGCTTACCGAGATTCACATTTGCAGATCTCTGAGTAGGGGATGAATTGTGAGTAAAACTGAAAATTAATGCCATATAAAACAATGCAAATTTTAAAGCTGGATAATAGGACAAATTCTCTATTTACATACTCTTATTTAACTGCTCATAGAACCATAAATAATTTTCCCATTGGGACAGAACGTTCTCTAAGTTTGTGTTTAATCCTCAGCTGTAGACAGTTCAGGGGGCCAGGGCATGTGCCAAGAGAAATCAGCAGCTTTTCTTGTTTTCAGAGGAAAAAATCAAGACAACATTTAAGGGCTTGTGCCTGACTGTGGACTGTGACAGATTAGATACACTTAGGCAATACTCTTAAACAGTTGTTTATTAGAGTTCTTGGCATTTTTAAGAGGTAGTTTTCCAAAATCCCATACTGCTCTCAATTTGACTCACATACACGTTCATGTACATGTATGTACCCCCACACATGAACAAACACACATATTCATGTACACTGACATTGATTGTATCAATTAAGAAAAAATAAACTGGTAACTTTCAAAAGGATGGTTTTTAACAGACATCCAATAGGAAGAGAACACAAAAAGCCAAATCAAGTCCATTGGAAAGGCTGAAATTTACACCCATGGAGATCATGAACAATAATGTGCAAAGGGCCTGAATAGACACTTCTCCAAGAGATACATACAGATCGCCCATAGAAATAGGAAAGAATGCTCGACATCACTAATCATCAGAGATATGCAAGTTAAAACCACAATGAGATATCACCTCACACCTGTCAAAATGGCTATCATGAATAAAGCAACAAACAAGTATTGACAAGGATGTGGAGAAACAGGAACCCTAGTTTACTATCGGTGGGAATGAAGACTGGTGTAGCAACTGTGGAAAGCAGTATGGAGTTTCCTCAAAAAAATTAAAAGTGGAACTCCATTTTGACTTAGTGATTCCATTTCTGGGAATATATCCTAAGGACACAGAAACACCAATATAAAAAACTATATGCACCCTGGCTGGCATAGCTCAGTGGATTGAGCGCGGGCTGCGAACCAAAACATCACAGGTTCGATTCCCAGTCAGGGTACATGCCTGGGTTACAGGCCATGGCCCCCAGCAACCACACATTGATGTTTCTCTCTCTTTCTCCCTCCCTTCCCTCTCTAAAAATAAATAAATAAAATCTTAAAAAAATAAAAAAGAGGAAACTCAAAAAGTAGAAAATATTAAAAAAAACAAAAAAACTATATGCACTCCTATGTCCATAGCAATGCCATTTACAGTAGCCAAGATCTGGAAACAGCCTAAGTGTCCCTCAGTGTATGAATGGACAAAAAAGCTGTGGTACATTTATATGAGGGAATACTACATGGCACTAAAAAAGAAAAAAAAAACCTTATTTTTTGGACAGCATGGATGAACCTGGAGAAGGTTATTCTAAGTGAAATAAGCCAGTTGGTGAAAGGCAAATACCACATGATTTCACTTATGTGGACTCTAATGAACATAGAAAAAAATGAACAAAATAGAAAAAGAAGCATAGATATATGGAAAAGGTGGAGGTATGGGAGGACCAGAAGAAAGATGGTGAGGAGATTAACCAAAGAACATTAATCATGACCCATGGACAGGGTTGAATAAAGGGATTGACTAAGGAAGGGGAGAGGGGAGACCTGGGTGGAGGTTGGAAAGGGAGAAAAACTGTAATAGCATAAACAAAAAAGAAAGAAAGAAAAAATAGTACCCACATCTGTATAATAGGATGATAATAGAACCTACCTTGGACAACCGCTAAGCTTTAAAAGAACGAAAATAATAGTATCTGCCTCATAGGGCTGCCACGAAGAATAAAAGAGTTAATTCACATACAGCACATAGGAGCCTGGCACATTGTGAGCACTGAGTGAACATTCATCTGATTGTTATTGTTATCCAAGAATCAAACATGAGATTGGCCCAGGAGTGGTTCAGACATGCGCATGGCCAAGCCAGGGGCGCCTGGGCACTGATATGAGAAGAGAGGAACGGGGGACTTTGCACTCACCCTTAAGGACACTTGAGTGCCTGGCACGTGCCTGGGTTAGGCTGGCAAAAAATACCGTCAGCAAGGTGGACAGAGTAATTTTGTTTTGTTTTCTCAAAACCCCAAAGCATAATTCCTGTGGAAATTGGAAATTGGGACTACAATTTATTCAGCGCTGAGCCAGATGACGTAAGGTTAGCAGGGCCGAATGCCTTCGGTCGAGTCTGTCTTACTAGAAAGACGGATTTGTTTGGTCCAAGAATAAAGTTTTCACTTAAAGGAGCCTTCTGAACTTCCAGTGACCAAAGTGATCTGCGTGCTAGGGTTATATTCAACAATCAATAGTTCACTTATGCTCCTGCTTTCCATGGTAAAACTTTGTGGTACAAACTGTAAATCTCCAACATCGCTAAGTTTCTTTACTGGCTCTCTGATTCATAAGTGCCGATACCACACGTACACACACAGACAAAAGGGTAGCCTCACTTTTGCCAATAATAAACTCATGAATATTAGCTGCTGTTTGTTGAGTTGTAAAAATGTATATCCACATTAATTCTAAGACATGATTTTTTTAACTGAGGTTATTCTCATCGATTCTCAATGACTTTTGAGTGGGAAGGCAGAATCATGTCTGTATGTTTGTAATTGTAGTTGCGCCATATGTTCAGCTGTTGGTTAATTTATTCCCCATGACAGTTAATGGAAGTGACAAGTTCAAAGACGGTGTCATCAGCTATTAAAATCTATATTTTAAATAATTTTTTACCAACTTGGCAATCCATTTGAGGCACCTTTAGAACATCTTATGTTCTGGCCTTACACATAGTGACTTTCAGAAACAGTAGTGACTCAATATGTATATGTGGCATTTTGCAAGCATTCTAAAAAATGCTTCCTAAAGAAATGATTTGGGTAAGAGGTGTTTTTCTCATCAAATAGTTAAAAATAAATTAGTAGCATAAGTAAGGGGCAAAGAACAGAGAAAAACTGAATTTTTTTTTGCCTTGTTCATTGTCAACTAATTAGTAGGCTTTTTAAACTTTGTACTCTTTAGGTAAAATTATTGTTTCTTTTTTATTATAAACAGAAAGTCAAACCAGGAGGTCAAATAACCTTGAGCTCTGTATCATGTTTATTATCCTCACCAGTGAAGTCAGTGAGTGAGCAGAGAGGTGTGAAATTCCAGCTGAGAAAAAACTTGCTGTTTGAAGAGAAACTGCTGACAGACAGGCTACAATTGGACAAAAAATATGATTGCTGCCATTTAGAACTCATTCATAAGAAAGAAAAGTAGATGTGTAATTATATCATCAGCTATGTAGGTTGCAGTTTTTGCTATTCCATACAATGTGTATGTATTTTGAAATATAATTCAATTAGTGGTCACAACAAAGTGATCAATTACACAAATGTAACTGAATACATGAAAAGAATACATTTTTACGAACTCATTTTTTAATACATCATGATTATGATTTGACCATAAAGTTATAAGTTCATCAATTTAGGTTAGTTAATAGTTTCGGACTTAGTTTTATGTGTTATCTGAGAGTTTCTATGTCCTGGATAGATTTATAGCACAGATATATTTAATTAAAATCAGAAAATCTTAAAACTCAGAGAGAATATGCATTGTCTTGAGATACTTTGAGGTTTTGATATTAATAAAGCATTTGAATAATGTTGATTGACAAAAATCCAATAACAATAGGATTTTCTTTACAAAACTCTTACTTTATAGTAATCGGAAAACAAAGTAATTGCTGTTGAGAAGGAAATAACAGGATTTTAAAATATTTGCAAGGGAACGTAAACAGCACATATGAGTAGGAGGCAATTAATAAGGTCAATAGAAGCCCAGGTTCAGTTTTAAAGACTGACTAATATAAACAAATTTGGGGGTGATATTTGGTTTCTGGTCCAGCATGTAAGAAACTTGTAGGTTGTTCCTACAAACCTACCGAGAAAAAAAAACTCTCAAAATCAACAACTTTCTTTGATCTGTCAGAGAAGTAAGGTCACACAGGAAGTCTCTCTCCTTCCCGGAAGGAATTCTTCAAATTGGAAAGACAAGAAGACACAAAGAATCACAATGTACCTGGGTCAAAACCCAGAAGCAGGAAGCCAGCGCTGGCAGAGGACAACTGAACTGACACATTGCAACAGGCTCTGTGTGAACAAGCAGAGAGTTCAAAACTCTACAGAGACCCGGCTTCCCAGGGCCCCTACTAGGTTCTCAGAGAGCAGATCAGACAGAAACCCCCTTGTGCTTTTTCCCAGCAGCGGAGGGAGAAGTAAGCGGTTTGAAACATGCCCAGAACATTCTGTTCTTAACAAGGCCTGTTCTGCAGAACTGTTTTACCAGAGTGTAACGCCCTGAGGATTTAGCAGGGCCTAACTTACCGCGGGGGAGGGAAATATACAACTCCAGCTCACTCCAGCCCTCCTGCTCCCCGACAGAACCTGTAAAGCAGGGGGATGAGGAGCATGTGTGGGGGTAACAGCGCAGGGCACAGACTGGCCCACTGAAAGACTGACCTAATCGTGGGACTCTACCATGTCCCCACACAACACACACACACACCTTGTCACCACATCACTAAAGGCCTGTATGTACAGTCTCAACACGCAAACAAACAACCACTCAAAAACGGGCAAAAGACCTGAATAGATACTTCACCAAAGAAGATACGGAGATTGCAAAAAGCATATGATGATGTTAAGCATCACATGTCACCAGGAAATTACAAACTAAAACAACAATAAGATATCACTATGAACCTATTCGAATGGTTAAAATCCAAAACACCAACAGTATCAGGAGGAATGAGTAGGTAATGTGAGGACCCTTTATCTCTCATTCAGTTTTTCTGTAAACCTAAACTACTTATTAAAAAACTCTATTCATTTAAATAAATTAATTAATTAATAAGGTCAAATGCTGGTGAGGGTGCACAAAAAACGATAGTTATCCTAAAATGTTTAAAAAATACATACACATAAATGTAGATAGATTTAAGGATAGTAGATAGATAGACATAGAAGCTAGACTATCCTATTTTTCTCTTTTAAACCTTTTAGCATAATACCAAAACCCTTGCTTTTCCTTATTTGTTATAGTATTTTTCATGTACATTTGTTTTAAAAATAAATCTATTCATTAGGGTCTTCTAATTTTCACTAATGAAAATGTGACTCATTTTTCTCTTGTTTTTAAATAGTATGGGCTAGGTTTAATAGTGAAGCATTTTTCTACAGTTTGTCTCTGAAACAAATCCTACTATTATCACTTCTAAAGCCAGGATAATATGTCTGCCTTATTCCTTTTAATACTTTAAATAATGAAATTATTTATGGCTCAGACTTTTCCCATTAGTTATAACTAACTGACAATGGGAAATGTAGTCAACTAGGATGTGGTTTAAAAGGTGCTAATTAATCTGTAAGCGACAATAGCATCATCTCTGAAGTATATGAGTCACTGGGAGGGAATTCAGTCCGCAAACCGGCAGCCCTCTGTTGTGGAGCCGTCCTAGAGGAAGTCTCATCTCAGAAACTGGAATTACCTGGCGTGGCTCTGCCCAGAGGCAGAGGGATGAAAAGATTGGTCTTGGGCTGGTTCCTCCCACGCTGGATTCTCAAGTGGCTGACACTTGCAATTGAATTGAGCTCGCTGCAATCCCTCTGCCCCGATCCCTTCGCTTCCACCCATTATTGAGTGATACCTTCATTCCTTTGTGCTTTTCCAAACCTCTTCAAGTTGATGCCTGTCAGGATTCCGCAGCCTGCCTTAGTGTCCCTTTAAAAATAATTCAAGCTTTGATTCAGAGGATTGGAGAAGAAAAGAGAGGGTACACCACTTGAACATACTGGAATATTTTAAATTCCAGCCAGTGAATCATTTTCTAAACATAATTCAAAAGAATTAAGATAAAAACTTTCTGCTTAGAGCATATGTTATAGAATATATAATATAAAAAATATATAGCAGTAGTACATTAATATATTATAAATTAATATATAATATAATATGTAAGAAGAATATATATGGATATATGACTATACATTATTATATATACACATATGTATTAATATATAAAACATTTTATGTGTGTGTGTGCTTATATATACATATATATATTTGTACAGACCCGCCATAACCTGGAAACTTAACATCTCTTACAAAATCTGGAGAATGAGAATAATGACCTGGCATTCATGGTTGAAGGAGACCGTATTACAAGCAGTATGGCAATGACTCAAGAAGTCAGCCAGTGGGAAAAGGCAATGTTTTCAAATAAAAAAAGCTTTATACATATATTCCATATATAAAATCCTACCAACCCCAGCTGCTACCTGCCCACTTCTTTTCAAAGTTGAATGATTGATATTTATGTTCATATTCATACATTAAATCAGTTTTCATGCCATTCTTTATAGTAATAATAATAGCTATTGTTTATACTAGTAGTTCTGTTAAAGAACAAAATTTCAAAGAAAATGTCTAACTTCTAAATATCAGGATTGCTAATTTTCTGGAAAGTCAACATAAGTTTTTTATAATAAAAAGAGTTTCAGCTGAGCAGAATTTTTTCCATTGAAAAATAAAAGTCAAGTTCTATTTTGGATAGAAACAGCCCTTTCACAAAATTCAACCCACTATGTCTGCCACTTAAAATAGTTGAATTACTAGAATAGGAAATCACACATCAATTTATTACTAGCATGGGCTTTTGCATTAAATATCTTTAGAAACAATGTTTATAGCTTGGGAAATAAATAATTGTTTAAAATATTTCAAACTAGGTCCTTTAACAATTTTACCATATTCTTTTAATTCAGATTTTACTGTTATATGGCAAAATAAGATTAGATGCTAGCTGTCTTTTGATTGCAATGTCTTCAATTCTATATTTGATTAAATTATGTATGTAAGTTACTTGAAAAAAAATGAAACTATTGTGTCCGGGTTCACCCAGTAGGCATCGGCAGCCTTAGGTAAAGCTGTAGACCTAGGTCACGGACATAGTCAACATGGTTCTCAGCACTATGTTGGTCTCAGTGAGCACCCAATACCCGGAATAATTGTCCAATTGATCTTTAAAATAGGGGAAGAAAACAGGTGCATTGTAATGTGATTTGGCATATAATTTTGGAAGAAAAATGTAAAATTTGGCTCATTTGAGGAGATAAAAGTGAAAATTATGCAAGCCAGTAGATAGAAATTTTGCACTGTGTTTCCGAGCCTATACATTTGAATTCTTACAGACAAATTTCTTATACAGTTTACACATTTTGTATGTTCTTAGCACAAATCTATTCCCATGTCTGTTTTAAATATGGGAGAAAAGCATAAGAGAGAACAACTTTTTATAAAACTATTTAGAAAATGAGCAGGAAGAATATAAAAGTCCCTTCCTAGTTAAGACATAAAAAAGCGGGGGCTTTAAATGTTTGGGACTCCCATGACTAGTTAATAAATTATTGCTTCCTTGATACGGGGCATTCTGTAGTAATTGCTTGTTTTAACATTAACTTGATAAAATTTAGTTCTCCTTGCGTTAATATGAAGCCCAGCACTATAGTGCCACATGAGCCCTCCAATAATAAATCCTCAGGATCCTACTGTCCTCTCTTCTTGGCTTCCTGGTCTCATCTAACCTTCATCCACTCTCCAGCCTCTTACACTCTCCTTTTCTCTATCGTGTAAACACAAATATGTCTGAGTCCCGCTCTAAAGTCTTCCATTTGTTCACTACACATTTTCCATCGGTGATGTTATCTAACAGATGACTACATTTACAATGGCTAATAAATCCAAAATCTACGGATTCAACTGCAATTTATTTTGAGGCTTCTACCTAAAAGGCTTCTTGGCTCCTGACTCATTTCATGTTCTAAACTGTATTTGTCTTTCCTCAAATTGATCTTTTTCTATGATTCTGATTCTTAAGGAATAGCTCCACCATTTAGTGACTCGGAATTTAAATCTGTATTATATTTCAATGTTCTTCTCCCACAACTTCCATAGCCAAAAAATCACCCAGTGATTATGCTTTCTTTTTTTAAATTTTATTTTTATTATTTTTATCATTTTTTAAATTGTTATTCTATTATAGTTGTCCCAATTTTTCCCCCTTTGTTCTCCTCTACCCATCCCCTCACCCCGCTCCTATAATCAATTCCCACATTGTTGTCCATGTCCATGGGTCATCCATACATGTTCTTTGACTAGTCCCTTCCCCTTCTTTTCACCATTATCCCTCTACCCTCTTGTCACTGTTGGTCTGTACCATGTTTCCATGCCTGTGGTTCTATTTTGTCCATTAGTTTATTATGTTGATTAGTTTCCTCTTATAGGTGAGATCACATGGTATTGTCTTTCACCGACTGGCTTATTTCACTTAGCATAATACTAAAAATCTTTCCAGAGTCAGTACATTTGCCCCCTCTCCTTACTGCTTATTTTAGGCAAGTAGGATTCCTTTTCTGGATCACTGAAACATCCTTCTAAAGATAAGCCCTTTTTGAAATCCTTGTGGTAGACAGTCTAACAACCCTCCAAAGATGCCCCTGTCCTAGTCTTTGGTACCTGTAAATATATTACCTTACATGGCAAAAGGGACTTTGCAGATATGGTTAAGTTATCTCCTTTCCCTTCCTTGAGTTGGGGAAAAATACCCTTAAATCCAGGGGGTGGGACGTGAACAAATTGCATAAATCTTTAAAAGCTGAGAACGTTTCCCAGAAATGTTCTGTCAGTAATGAAAGAACACGTGTGTCGCTGTTCAGAGTAGGGGAGGGGATCAGGGACATAGCAAGGATCCTGCCCTTTAAGCAGGATATGACCCAATTATTTCCTAAGTTATATTAAATTTATTAGGGTGACATCAGCTGATAAAATTGTAGGTTTCAAGTGTGTGATGCTATAACATATCATCTGTATATCACATTGTGAGTTTACCAACAAAAGTCAAATCTCCTTCTGTCACCACATATTTGACCCCTTTTTACCCTTTTCTACCCCCCATGTCCTTTTCCCCTGGTAACCACCATACTGTTGTCTGTGTCTGTTTCTTGTGTTAACCACACCTTCCAAAGCTACCTCATCTTCTGGGGGGACCCTTCAGAGTTTTTCCTTCCTGCTGACTTAGAATTCCTTCTCCCTAGCCTTTTAACCACTCATCCATCTGCTTTTAAGCATCCAAAAACTTTGATGTGTTATCTCCTTTCCCCTCCTTTTATGCTTGCAAGCATGTGCCTGTTGTTGTCAATACACCTTTAGTAATATTTTAGGTGGTTTGAGGAAGCAGTTTAAGTAAATGTATATGCCTAATCTGACATCTTCAAACAAAGCCCTTCCCACTTCAATTTTCTTTCTTTTCCAAGCTCTATTAAAAGAAAATGAGTGTCTGCCTATTTGTTCCCTTCAGCACCAGCAGATTTGAATGATGTTCTCTTCGTGTAAGGCTTAGCAGAATCAAGAAATATTTTACAGAACAAATGTAATTCTGAGATCAAATGACTTTGTCACAAATTGAAGATTTATGTAAAATGCAATATTAACAATAATATATTTCTGAAACATAAAGAACCCCAAACCAGTACTCCCCCCAGAGAGGTTGAAATCCCATGAGATGTTTAATAGAATACACGTTTTTAATTTAAATAGAGGAAATTCCCCTTAGTCTGTAAAGAGCATATAGGTTTTCAGTTTTAAGCAGGAAATTTAAAGTCACATATCAAAACCCAATATTTTATTACAACTGAGTGTCACCCTTTCCTTAGCTCCATATTTTGCATCCAGTATGTATATAACTTTAATCTTCCCTCACTTTTTGAAGAAGGGCCAGACTTAAAATGCATGTTTTCAAAGGACTCGAATACAAAATGCAATGAATGGTTTCTTTTTTAACATCTTGTGGTGTACTTTAATATTTTTCCCTGTGTCCTCATGGTTTCATTGGCTTCTTGAGGAGGGGTGGAGAAAACCAAGTCCAAGAGAGAGAGAGAGAGAGAGAGAGAGAGAGAGGGAGAGGAGGTATCAGTAATGATCTTTTTTCTTAAATGTAAATTAAGTCTTCTTAAATCCTTTCCAGATTGAGTCTTGGTTCCTTCTATAATTTTTCAAAGATCAATTCAAATTTTATTCAAGTAAGACATTTATTTTTATTTTGGTCCCAATCATGAGTATTATGGAGTCACCATTAATCTGTTTCAAGAATTCTTTTAAGAAAGCATACTTTTAAAAAGAAGTGTGTTTTATAGGAACCTTCCATCATAAACTGTGAATTGTACAGGAGACAGAATCTGCAGTGAGGCCAGTCCTAAGTTACTCTTAAGGTCGCTCTGCCACTTAAGCCAATGGTCCTCTGAGTACATGATGATACAGTCATTGTTATAAGAAATGGGATGCTTTGCAAGGAGAAATTTTCATGACAAACCTAACTATTTGCATGCAAGGGAGAGTCAATAACTTGACCAAAAAAAAAAAGCATATAGGAGAAATGAAGAGAAAAAAAATACAGAAGAAGCAGTAGAGAGGTTTTGATTATATTTTTAAAGGATAAAATTATAAAGTTCCTTCCTTCAACAGTGACCAAAAATGCTGTACAGTAACTTCTGAAGTTGGCATTGCACCAGACCTTCATGAAAAATAGTCTCTGAGCACAGTCTGAAAACAAGAGAAGAAAATAAACAAGCACTACAACCAATTGAAAAATTATTTGTGAGCATCCACAGATGGCCTTCATTAGATTATAAGAGGCCTAACAAAGCCCCGCCTTGTATATGTTACTGCACTGAACTTCAATCTGCTATTTTTGCATAATTAAGAAAGTAAGAGTCTGACATGATTAGTTTGACAAGGTGATAATGAGAAAATAGTTCTGACCCATTCATAGCTCATCCAAAACACACTGAGCAAAGGAGGAACACATCTGGACATACAGTAATTTAAGGGTATAAATATTGCATCACCATTCATTTTAGCCTGAGTTCAATTTAAGGCTACTATCTAATGGATTTAAAATTAAACTTGGTCTCTGCTCTCTAGGTAACATGTTCCTCTAAGTAGTAACATGAGTCTCAACAGTTATTTAGAGGGCTCTTTATCTGATTTTACTAATTGTGAATCATGAGTCACAGACCTTGAAAACTGGACATGTGATAGGGCAAGCAAACTTTGGTGGTGACAACTTGACATATTGGTTCTGCTTAGAAATCAGTAGAGATTGAGTCAGAACTGGAGTTCCATGACAAAGAACTTTGGTTATGAGATCAGAAGAGACTTTGACCTGGTCCAAAGACATCCCTCTTGTGGGAGGAATTCTTGGAAGTTATATAAAGTATGGGAGTGCCATAAAGAGTTGGGCAGGGACGTGAGCAAATGGAGCATGTCTAGCCAGAGGAGAGTTGCCAGATGAGAGGAAGATTAGGAGCAATTAGGCAACACGAGGAAATACTGATGGATCTGGGGATAGATTAAAGGGACTGTGACAGTATCCACAAATATCTGAAAGCTGAACATAAGCAAAGGGAAATAAAACAAAACACAAACTAATGTTCTAGTTTTTGAGGCTTGTTCTGGTCAGATCTAAAAAGGACAGAGCCAGGATTAATGCAGGGTGATTAGAGGGAGATATGATTAAATCCAAATAAGGAAGAACCATGTGGTTCTCCCAAAATGGCCTGCCTCGGGAGAAACTACTCCAGTAGTTTCTAGTATCAGTGAGAGTATTGAAGCAAAGCTAGATAATGCAGGGAGCGGGTAATCAAGCATTGAATTTCATGACTTTTTAAGTCCTTCCAGCCCTTTGAGTTAGTAAATGGCCTGGCTTGGTCTGAGCATCTGGGCACACCCTGAAACCAATCATGAGCCCATGCCTGCTTGATGCGTCACTATTCCACAAACCATTATTTTCTCCAGATACTTTGGCAAAGGAAATGAACTACAGCTTTCACTTGATTAATATATTTACTAAAAAACAAGTAATGCTAGCACTATTCACAAGCTGACTTTTGTTTTTTAGGTATATGACTTTATAGGAAAGTCAACAGGCAATAGGTAGGTACAACCTAATTCATCAGCTATTTTTATCAAATGTGACAGCTTAATAAAATGTAGAATTTGGATTTTATGAATGGCAGGGAATTTCAATTTCATGATTACATTTCTATTTAAATCCCTAAAGAATCCTCAAAATATCTAGTTACTGTGTTTTGATTTGAGCCATTGGTCTAATTCAGGGGCATCTGACCCACCACCGTGGGCCACATGTGGCTCAGGATCAGGACGGCTATGGATGAGGCCCAACGTAAAATCGTCAGTTTACTAAAGACATGATGAGATTTTTTTTCTTGAGATTATGTATCCCAGTGTATTTAATGTGTGGACCAAGACAACTCTTCTTCTTCCAGTGTGGCCCAGAGACGCCACAGGGTTGGACACCCCCTGTAGATGTTGAGTTGCACTGCAGTCCAGTCTCCCCTCCTTGTATCCTCTGCTACATGCAGCACAGCAGACTCTTTGGAAGCTGGTAGAGGAAGAACTATTTGGTTTACTTTCAAAGGAGGCTAATGTAAGCATATGATATATATAGATTACCTGCCTAGATTTTAAACAAAGGTAACCCATCCAGGGCCACATGCCACCATTAGTAAGGGAATGTTTCTCTTTTGCCACCTTATACTATTCATAGAAAAAGATCTTAAATCTCCTCACTTCATTTCAGCTTGCATTTCCATACTCCTGTTCTTAGGATTACTTACTCTTAGTGTCATCTAGTGATTCAGGACATGCCCTTGCCCTTTGGTTTTGAATACAGATATCTTTCAGGATCGGAGTCTGTCCTTGGCCTCTGGTGATCTTACTGTGGTGCTCTGGGTTACTCATCTACTTGATCATTACCTAGTTTGAGTCACCATCCCATTTGACCAGTCTCTAGTACTCATATATTCAGGTAGGTCAATTTCTAGGCCTACCTTAAATAGTCATGTATATGAACAGATAGTGGCGGCTTTCCAAATTACTATTCGTGAAGCTCAGAGATGGTATTTCTAAATGCCAGATAATAACAGGTCACATGTGCATTCTTATAATAGGCTGATGGTTCTGGGTACCTTCTATATGAGTTTCAACTTCCTGGGTTCCATCATGGGCCCATTTACATCAGGTCAATAATACTTTGGAGACCGTCACTGCATTTTGACTACTGGATCTCTGAGAATATAAATAACAATGACATAACTAAGTGTGGCATCATTGTGGTCATTTATTTAAGTCAAGCACCCAAAATCAGGTCATTTTTCTGACCAAACTCACGGCTTACGAGAAATATCTAAGTGGGTACCATTTTACTTGAAAGTCAGTCAAGCAATCACTGGAGCACAGCATCCTCCTAGCAGAAATAACTTAAGAAAATTGAGATAAAAAACATAATTCAGTGGAAATGAGAGTAAGTTAGAAAAACAATTTAAATACGTAGACCAGTTATGGAGAAATTTATACACACACTCACACACAGCACTTAAAAAGATAAAGATAAGATAGAATATACTTCAGTATCATGCCGTAGAGTGGATGAATGTGTTTTTGGACAGGTTTAGAGAGTTCTCTAACCTTCTGTCTTCTAAATTTCCAATTAAAACATGAGCATGGGGAGCAGGGGAATGTGTTTGTTTACACTTGGCAAAACCCGATTTCCTGTTTCTAAGAAAAAAAGCTTTCAAAGCTTTTTTGGACTTCAAATAGCTCTTGCAAAACAATATTTTGATGAGCTAAGTGTAAATGAATCAGAAACATATGGATTGGATTTTCATTGAGATACACATGGGTTTAAACATAAGCTGAAGAGAATGCCTTGGTAAGTTATACTTGGAATTGATGAAAACCAAAATTTAGTAAATTTTTCAAAACTTATTTTAAGATACCTTATGTCCCATCCACTAGCCCAAACACTGGAGGTGGTTTATTCTCTCTTTTTAGAAAATCTTTTTTGAAAAGTGGAAGTTACTTGTTCTTTAATGGAAAAGAGTTAAGTTTTAACAGGCTGTCTTCAAAGCAATATTGTCTGTCACACCTATCAGAAAGGAAAGAAATCTTCAGAGCCACTGTCACAAATACGTTTTTATTTTCAATGATTTTATTCACCTTTCTTCTTTCTGTCTCATTTCCCTGACCTCAGAAAACAAGTATCTAAGAACAAGAATATAGGGAATGAAACCTTGTGCTAAAAGTTTTGCTAAAACGTGGATTCCTGGCTATATCTATTTTTGCATCCCATAAAACTGACTCCCCAATCATTCTAAAAATGTTTTGGTTAAAGTGAATAATGGCCAAAACATGTTGTCCTCTATCCTTGCTGATATTTAAAACTGCACTGGGAACCATAATGATAGATGTTATGATACTAAATAATTAGGAGTATAAATTCTTATTCTGTAGAAGAGATGATTACATGATTAATGCTATTTACTGAGTCTAATCCTTTCAGGGTCTCTGGGGTTTGTGGAACAATGGTATAAAGTGTCCCTCTTAGCCACTCACCAATAAACTTGCATTTGATATTGTTATGAGCTGAATTGTGTCAGCCTAAAATTCATATGTTATAGTCCTAAACCCCAAAGCCGCTGAATGTGACTGAATTCAGAGACAGGATAAGGCCTTTAAAGACGTTGTTAACTTACAATGAGGTCTTCAGGGTGAACCCTAAGCCAAGATGACAGTGTCTTTATAAGAACGGATCAGGACACACTCACAGAAAAAGAACCGTGTGAAGACACAGGGAGAAGATGGCCTCTATAAGGCTAGGGAAGAAGCCTTAGAAGAAACTAACCATGCCAGAACCTTGATCTTGGACCTTTAGCATCCAGAACTGTGAGAAAATAAACTTGTTTTTTTAAGCCAGCCTCTGTGTGGTAACGTGTTTTGGCAGCCTTAGCACACTAATCTAGTTATAAAGATGTTCGCTTTCCACCATTTACAAATCATTTTGTCTGTTAACTGCAGGCTAGAGACTAGTGTTTTCTTCTGTTGAGCCAGGAAGATGTCCTTCCAGAACTTAAGCTTTTGACCATCCTAGCAGTAATCAGATTGAAATACTGAGGCCTTTGGGGTCATCAGCACATGTGAAGACATGTACATAAGCCAAAGCATAAACCCAGTCTTCCAGGTCCTGAACTAATCTGTTCTTGGCTTCCCTCTGGCAGTAGCTGAATCCTATTTCTTTCCCTGCCCAGATTTGATTATTTGCCAATTTGCTTTGGTCTCAGTTTATATTAACTAGTGATCTTTATTCCTCTCTGTTGAAGTTAGTTCTCCAGCCCTAGACTCTTCTCTCAGGTATGGTCTGACACCCAGATTCTGATCTCACAGTGCGGTACTGAATTCATGGTAAGTTGGGTGTTGATCTGGTTGTACTGATCAAGAACATGGTAGCATTCTTTCCATGTGGTCGCTGAACTGCCACACTTTTTAGGCACATCTTCTTCTCCTTCCTTTTTATTAACTCGCCTGTGTTTGCCCATTCTGACCTGCTGCCTTCTCTAAATGGATCTGGATTCCCCTGCCTGTTCATTGCCACCTACTGCAGATGCCATGAAGACCTAGGCCATGGGCTCTGGTATCAGACTGCCTGGGTTCTTCTTATTCTGACTCCTTTCATAGTCATCGTGGCCAAGGTCCCTTCATCTGAAAATTAGGATAATAACAGTGTCTATTTCTTAGGGTTGTTGGAGGATTTGAATAAGACGGCAAAAATAAAGTGATTTGAACAGGGCTTAGCATATGGTTAAGAATGGTAATGGCTGCTCTAAGATATAAAATCGTATTTTTTGATCATTACAAAAATTCAGTAAAGGAGAGAATTATTTCTATCTTGTGCAGATGAAAAGACCAAGCAGAATCTGACTGGATTTAAAACCCAAGGTTTTCAAGCTCTTTCCAGCACAGTTCTACTATGGAAGAGACAGCCAAGGGAAATGCGCCAAATGCAATGACTCACTGTTACCCAAATATAACATGTCTTCATCAGGAGCCATTGAGGAGAAAGACGCACTTTGGAAAGGGGATTAACATAATTATAAACAAGAAGATGGAGAGGTTTTTATGCTTTTCTCAAAGAGGGAGTTGGACCAAGACCCCTATAGTTAAAAGTAAACTCATTATATGCTCCAGAGGTCCAAACCCTAATCTACCTAATGGGTCTGAAAAAAAGCATCCATATCCATATTATGTACTGAACTAATTGGCCAGGAATCTGAGGACATATTGGAGGCTGCGTCTTCTCGAGTTGGGTGATCTCGTGATGGAAGACTTTAGAGAGGTACATTAGTGCAATTGCATGTTATAGGAAGGGGCCTTAAAACTCAGAAGCAGGACAGTATATTTAATCATCAGGTTCCCAAGAAAAGCATGCGTGGGGTTCATTCTTCTCCTTCATTCATGCTTGCTGCTCTCACCTCATTGTATGTGGCTGACCACAGTATAATCTCTGTTAGAGGTGGGGGAGGAGCAATCACCCACAAATAATGTAGGCAGGAGCTGATGCTTTGTGGGCTTTACATGATTGGAATTGTGCCTTCATGGATTTCCTTGCACTGCTATCTGTCATTTGTTTTACAAAGTATTAATAATATACAAAACCATCTGGAAACTCCGTGAAATGCATATAGTGTTACATCACATGAGGCCATAAGGTATGAAGGGCTGTTTTCTCAAGAGCCAAGTGCAGGAGAATATATAAAGCTGACTTTAAACATCTTCCTCCTCTCTTTTCATCTTCTCTTCTAACTGGTTTTAACTGTTCTGTATAATTCTAAGTAGTGTGGTTGATAGAAACTCCCATGCATTTCTCTAAGAAGGATGCTGCCACAGTACAAAGAAGTGATACTCCTCATGTCAGGCTAGCAGCATTGTATCACTAAATAAGATGAACACAGGAGTATTCCCACATGTGCGGGTCTGTGTGTGGGCGCTGTGTGTTGGACTGAAGGGGCAGGGGGCCATGACAGGTACTGAGAGAAAAAATAGAAACACCATCAAGTGCATGTTTATGCAAAGGAATTGACTACACTGGCTTCAGTGTTGCTTATGTGAAGGCTGCAGGAACTTGTACTGACTATTCAAGTTTCAGCTCCAAGTTACCCTGCAAAGAGGCTGTCCCTGAGTCTTTCAGCTAAAATAGCCTGCATCTCCAACCAAACGACACTCTTTCCTATTATTCACTTAATTTTTTCATCGAACTTCCCATCACATGCAAGCCCTCATATGTCTGAATATTGATTGTCTGATGCTCCCCACTAGAATGCCGGCTGCCCGATCCAGGGACTGACTTAGTCCATCATATTCATTACCATGTCCTCAACACTTAGAATACTGCCTGCCACAGAGGAGACATCCAATCTTAATGGTTATGAAACAATCAATAAATAATTAATACAAACAGGTTTTTTATTCTGTTAATAAGATTCACCATTGAAGTCAAAGCCTATTCTGTAGATTAAAGCATAGATTATCAGATAAAATCTGTGGCTTCTTACTTACCCTTCTCCATGTATTTGTTTTGTGTGTTCCTTCAACAAACATTTACCCAGCTCTCGGTGTACGCTAAATGCAGTACTTTTGAAAGGCAGGCAACAACATGTGAGATATGGCTGCAAGCTCAGGAGCAGCGGCTGTATTCACTACACAACTCACAAGGAAGAAAGTTAATGGACAATCTGTGCACCTCGCAAAGGCTCTGTTTAAGTAGACTAGCATCCTAGCCACTATCCAAACATGTAGAGGGCAATTTTTAACATACACAATAAAATCACTGATGAAAACATACAGAAGCTTGAGCATATTTTGAAGTTCTAGGCTAGAAGTAATTTTCATGGACTGAGAACAGAGTATCAGATAAGAGAGAGCCCATTCATGCTCTTCAATGTTACTGCCTCCCAAGAATAGACAAGTTCATATGGCAAGAAATTTGGATAAAAAAGTTGGATGAAGTTCCTTGTGCTTTACTCAGAAAAGTTTTACAGAACCCACGATACCTCTTTTTATTTGAGAAATTACTCATATTAGTGGTTTATATTTTTAAAAATAACATTTCATGTAATACAAAATGCTGTTTTCTAAAATGGGAAATAAATGTAATGGGTTGAACTGTTTTCCTCAAAAAAAAAAAAATAGGTTTGCTTCTGGCAGCTCAGAATATGACCTTATTTGCAGATAGGATCGTACCAAAGTAATTGAGTTAAAATGAGGTCATTAGGGTGGACCCTATAAAAAAGGGAAATTTGGACTCAAAGACAAGGACATGGGGACAATGCCATGTGAAGACTGCAGTCATGCTGCTGTAAGCCACAGAAACCAAGGGAAACTGAGAGAGAGGCTAGGAGAAGATTCTTCCTGAGAATTCTACCCAGTGTGACTAATTTTTCTTGGAAAGAAATGCTTTATTCCATTTATTGTGCTTTTTTGTTTGTAATAGTTACATGGATATTTACTAGCTATGTAACTGTTCCATGTTTCCTGACATTTTCAGGGTCCTTGAACATCCTCTTTTTATGCTCTTTCCACATAGTGGACTTTTCCACTGATGCCTCACAGCTTGATGAAGTCCTTTTCAAGCACTGCAGCCCCAGCTGATCAACCTCTTTCCAGTGTATCTACATCGTGCTGCCCTCTATAGATATGTTGGTTTTTACTTCCTGGTCAGCCCTGCAATTCTTCCACACATCAGCACTTGCATACTACAGAAGACAGAAGCCCATCAGATAAAATGGGCAGGAAAACATCTAATTGAATCAGAAATCTCAATGTCTCCTTTATTTTAATATTCACATGACTTTTATGAAGATATCTAGCTACATTGTGAGTTTGACAACTTCCGCCTTATTTAGTGAACTGTTAAAATAGAGAGAAAAAAAGAGAAAGAAATTAGATTTTATTACCCAGTATTTATATATAATATGCCTGAGGTATCACATCTAAAGGCTACAAGCAATGCAGAACTGTCATGGACATGGAGACTACTTAGGGGACAAGAAGACAGGTGAATGGCAGGTCCGATTGATAGCCTCTTGCACTCTCTCTAAAACGCCAAAAGAATCACAAAAAGAGAAAGTGCCATTAAGACTATCTACAACTGCAATTTGAAAAAAATTGATGCTAATTATAAGGTAGATAGAACTTGCCCGAGAGAGTCTTTAGAACAATATGCCAATAGGTTATATTTAATCTAAAAAAATACCATGAAAAGAGAAAGGGGACTTGTTTTTTAACTTTCTTCTCTCTGTCCCTCACTCGGGGTCCAAGTGTTTATGGCAAACAGAAACCAGCAGATATTCTGTCTCCTCCTGATTATTTCTGACTCTGTCGTCGGAGCTCCGTTTTCTCATGTCCCACCGCCCCACCCTGACATTTAGCCTGGCTGAAATTTGAGACTTTGAAAACAGTGGGTCAGTGAATTGAGGAGTATGGATAATGATGCAACATTATCACAGATTTTCTTTCCTACCAGAAAACACATTAGGGCCTGGATGTCTTATGAAGGACTCAAGAATAAAAAGAACAGGTATAATCATTTAATATATAACACATGTGTTATATCTGTTTTCACGTATTTCCTCTCTCCAGAGTTCCCAAGAGATGAGCAAAAGAAACAGAAGTGGAAAACAGAAGCCACCCAGAAGAACAAAGCTATATTCCACGAAAATTGACAAGCAATGGGGCTGAGTCCTGCAGGAGGCCCAGAAACATTCAAAGACTTGAGAAGGAGGTTTGTTCATCCTCCAAGTGGAAGAGAGCAGAGACATGGGTGACCGATTGATCCTGTTCATAAAAATCTTGGTTTGGATCAGATCCCACTTTCTTTTCATCATGAAAGAGAATATGTATTCCACATCATACTGAAAAAATTTGGAGCTGAAAAGTTTAATGTATAACCATTACAAGGGAACAATGCTTGCAAAGCAAAACTGATTAAAAGATTAATAATAAAAATATAATGGATGTCAACCAATCAAATAAAATTAAGAAAATATATAAATATGTAAAGATACAATTAATAGAAGCCTTACAAAAAATGATCAAGCTTAGGGAAACACAAATCTAAAAATTAGGTACCATTTGTGATGTATTAAATTGACAAAAGTTAAAAATGCCAACTTAGTATTAGCAAAAAATAGAAGGAAACAAAAAATTTTTTAGAATTATTTATTCCTAGGGCAATAACACAATTATATATTCAATTTTAACTGTATTTTATATGCATTTACCACAAATGTTTTACACATTTATCTACTGATAACACTGAGATTATCTCTCTTTTTTTCTTCTTAACCATGTCATAAGATATTCAGTTATGCCTGAATGGTAAGTGTGTGAGAGAATATTTTCTTTTTAAATGTTACGAATTGTAAAACAATCAAACAAAACAGAGCACATCACTACGTGGCCAAGGAAAGAAGACACAATAGAGATCCAACCAAACCTACAGCGGGGCTGGCTGTTTCACTCACTATGAAGTTGAACAGCAAGTTCACACATGATTACAAACGTGGTGATAACAATAAATGAAAATAAATAGGTACTATGAGAGATAATATTGGTTGGAACTACCTTAAACTGGGTAGTGAGGCAAGAAATCTCGAAGAAGTGGCATTTCAATGCAGGTAGGAAGACAGGAACAATAGGAACAAGCCCCTGAGTGAAGAAGGGTGGTGAGGAAAGAATTCCATGTATGAAGAGCAGCACATGTGAAGGTTTGGAGGCAGGAAGAGCTTGGCTCCTCGGTGGTCCACACAGGTGGGAGGAGATAGGTCTGAAGACTCAGGATGGGTTCTGACCATGACCTGTTGGATCATATCTAGTAAAAACCGACTGTCTTGAAAACAAGTCATCAGCTGGTCTCAATGTGCCCTTTGCTTCCTCTCCACCACTGCTGCAGGTTCTGCCCCTTTTCCTGGCTCTCAGATGACTCTGCCTTTATTACTGCTCTGTGGCGGCCCGGGATCAGTTCTTTCATGGACTTGTCATTTGATCGGAATCACTAACTAAATGCTGATGACGCCTGAGGGAGCGTTGCCATGTAAACAATGCCATTTTCATCGATCTGCTGCCAGTTATGATTTGGAAAGTGGAGGGAGGATGTCGAAGAGAACATGAGTGGGTGAGAGAGAAATGCTGCGGGGTGAAAACACCAATTCCTGGATTTCATAACCAACGAGAAAAGCGGGTATGAGGTTTATTTCAATAAAACATGAGCCAGGCTGAAGCTGCCTCTGAGTTCCATGAGGAAAGGTAATCTGCCTTTCAGTATTTAGAGCAAAATGATAGATTTAGGGGGGATACTTTCCAATGCCAGAATGCAGAATTCATGCTGCTGGAACCTCCTCTCCGAGTAACAGTCTCAAGGGAAAATTCCCTACAAAACAGCACACCTATAATGAAACACCTAAAAAGAGTGCAGAAGTGTTCAGACTTGTGTGCCAATATCTCATAATTCAATCATAGGTAGATGATGCCAGAAGTACAAGGATAATAAATTTGTATTTGACATGAAACGGTCTAATGTACCTCACGAATGATAGTGCATGAGGTGTCTACTTTACCCATACCCCAAATAAGAATTTACAGTACACATTCTTTGTCTTGAAGCATTGAAAAAAGTGATACATTTTTAGTTTTATCTCATAACAATAATTCTGTACAAATGGTACTTTTTATTTCTTTATTGTGGCCTAACTAACTTTTAAAAGGATCACAAGAGATCCAAGAACATGCCCCAAACCATGTAACAGCTGAAGAAACTTAAAAGTAGTAGAACTATTCTGAAAATGTTGGGAAATATGTAAAAGGATAATGATTGATTTCAATTTAACAACATAAAAACAAGGAAAGGAGAGTTAATTTTTATTTTATTCTGAAATTAAACTCTATAAACACCACCCAGTAGACAAGAGAGTCATTTTATGGCAGGGTGAAGTAGCATTGATGTTTGGCATGAAGAGTTATTTCCTGATTTTGAATTAAACTAGAAAATTCTTGATTTTATTCCAAAGTAACTCTATCTTTCTTTTCTTCTCTGTTTCTCTCTATTGCACATGTATGCACACACAGAGCCATTTTAAAAAGAAAAATAAAATTCTTGCATGGAGCATATTAGTAAAGACAGAGGTATGCTGTGAGCATCCCAAAGTTACAAGTGTTGGAATACCCATGCTCTTTGTGAAGTGTTTCTGCTATTCTGACAAAAATAGTATACCATAATTTACAAAGTATTTAAAAAGAGAGTAAGTAAATTGAGCAATGAATAGTTGAGGACTGATTTATACAAATTGTACTGAACTCTAAGAATTTGTAAAATTTGCCTACTTGTAGTTTCTAGTGAGCTATTATTGCCTTTCTAACTTCATTCTTCTTCCAACCGAGTCAGGAAAGGGAAGGGAAGGGAAGGG